>JACEFZ010028496.1:0-267938 GCA_014155875.1 Cepaea nemoralis
CCACAATGGGGGGGACCCCGGAAAGCAGCGCCATATTTCATCGGATTACCCATGTGTACCGGATACAGCGCCATCTTTAATGGGCCTTTACCCACGTGGCCTGGTTTTGCCATTACCTCGTGTGTTTCGGATGAAAACGCCAATTTGACCGGCTTTACCCAGTGAGTACGTGGTCAGTTGTTTTCATTACACATGAGAGCAGAAGCAGCGGCATATTTGATCGGATGTGCCCATTACCAAGGTTTTACCGGATGCATCCCCAATTTTTGAGCGGCTTACCCACGTTGTCTGGTTTGACATTACCACGTGTGATCGATGCGACGTAAATTTGACCGGTTTTAGCCAGTGTGCACGTGGTCGGGGTGTAGACATTACACATGCGAGCGGAAGCAGCGCCATATTTGACCGGATGTCCCCATTCCCCAGGATTACCGAATGCATTGCCATCTTTGAGCGGCTTTAGTACGTGGTCTGTTGTTGCCATTATCACGTGTAAATCGATGCGACGCCATCTTTGATGCTTTAGTCATGAGCACGTGGTCGGGTTTTAGTCATTACACATGCGAGCGGAAGCAGCGCCATATTTGATCGGATGTGCCAATATCCAGGTGTACGGATACATCGCCATCTTTGAGCGGCTTTAGCCACGTGTTTCAGGTGTACCCCATATCACGTGTGATCGGATGCGCCGCCATATTTGACGGGCTTTTTTCAGTGAGCCCCCTCGTCGGTTTGTAGCTAATACACATGTGACGGAAGCAGCGCCGTTTTTGACCTGTTTTACCCAGTGAGCACATGCTCGGGTTTTTGCCATAAATCCAGTGTGATCGGGTTTATTCCTTAGATACGTGCCCGTGTGACTGGATGTACACTATCACACAGCCCAAGGACAGTCTTGTGTCTTACTACTTCGCCTTTGGTATGATGACAGTGTTTAAGCCCCAATCCACTACTGAAGTAATAAACGCTATTACACTATATAATCGGTTTTTACAATATTTATAGCTTTGGGGAAAAAAAAAGACTTCTGACGATCTGATCCGTAAATATACATTTAAATGGTTAGTGGTAGACCTCCTACCCATGCCGCCATCTTTTTTTTTCACTTTTCACATCAAAAAAAGACTATTTAAAAATATCTCTTTTACTATTTACAGTTTACGTATTTTAATACACAAAACCGGAAGTAGTTATGTATCCTACCGCGTGAGCTTTGAAAATTTAGCTTCTTAATGCTTGTTGTGTCGACACATAAGCGATATAAGAAATTATTTTTGGGGCCTGGGCTGAGCCACATTTCGGCTCGAATACACCTTTACATACTACTTACATTCACACATATGTGCTATACATGTCAAATTATAGGAATGGACTCCCGCACATGTGATTAAAGGCACGTCATACCTCTTTTTACTTTTTCAAGATACCAGGGTGGTGTGATAGCACTGACGTCTCTTTTATCACTATCGGGGACATAAATCTTAACACTTTGCGTGATTACTGCAAAATAAAACAAGAGTTTTCAAAATCCACGCATACCGACAGGTTTTATCCTTCGAGATGTACAATTTTTGACACTATTTTTTGATTTTCTTTTTATATTTACGTAACTTTTTTATGTGATTACCCCATGGCAACCCCAAACAAAGTACCTTACAATATTTGTTTATACATTTGGCGATGAGCTCACGCGATTCAGCACCATTTAAAACCGCTGTATATCCCAATAAAGGTTCACTATCGTGCGTTAATACGGTTACTGCAATATACACTAAGCGCAGATGACATACCCAATGTGTGCCGGTATCAACCTGGGCACAACTATTTCCAAATACGCAAGGGAAATAACTGGCGTTATTAAAAACAAAATATTATGTAATGATTAATTCTGCAAACTTCACTGATTATGTTAATTTTTATTGAATGTATACTATTGAGACTGGTCTTTGTGTTATTTTCTCTAGAGTTAATAACTGTCTACATGTTATTACGTGTTTATTAATTGTGGCAATATACCTCATATATATAATTATTAGCCGTAGTCTGGCTTCGGACATTTTTCCCCTAAAGTTGAATATGCCCAAGAGCTCTTTTGGGTAGATCAAATTGTAGTTTCTACTGCCTTTGATCAGGTCAGGACTTTTGGCTCACCGCTCTTCATTTCTTCTCAGTAGGTATGGTTGATGTCCCCCTTTTTTGGGGGAAAGGCTAATATCCGGGGGAGGGGGCCCATTCCCTCGCGCCCCCACATCGCCCGTGTACACACCCCACACCACACACACTCCCCTAGACTGGGACTCGAACGCAGATGCCCCGGGGCCTATTCGGTCTACTTATTTATAAGTATTCCACATGCCTGGGGATTGCCTCACTGTCTTCAAGAGGTCGCGGTACGGACCGGGGAAACGGAGGCGGGCCCAGGAAACACCTGTGGGCGGAGAAGTCGGGGGGGAACACCACCATGGACCGGAAGTCAACCGGGAAATATCAGCCGGACCCAAAAAATACCCGCCAATGTTTAAAAAATAAGGATCCGATTTTTTGACGTCAGAGCATAGGATCATACTTTTATATAGTAAAAAAAGACGTCACCACGAAGGATCCGGATCCTTATTTTCCCCTTCCATTTGCACTTACTTTTCTACTCTGAGCGTAATCTTGCCCAAAAAATCAACAATCAGCTGAAAGATGCTGATATTTACAGCAATGTCCTGTAAAGGGTATTCAACATTTTTTCCCCAAAATAATAATGAGAGGCACGTTTCATTTCATTTTACTCTTTGTTTTTACGACTTACTCCAGCTTTCTCCTTTCTCACGAGGTCCCCGTAATGTGGACTATCTTCTTTTGATATGAGTATTTTGTGTGTTAATTTTATTCAAAATATCTTCATTACTGTTTTTTATTCGCACAAAGAGTTCTTTTTTTTCTTCTATAAAACCAGATTTCGCAATTACATTATAATTGCTTACTAGCCTGTTATAGCCGGTTCCGTGGCGAAGGGCTTTGGGGACGCGGTTCGAAATCCGCTTCCCCGCGTTAGAAACACAGCTGCGCGCGTTTTGGTAGTTTTGGGTTTTAACAAATTTTGTATGAAACCCGGTCGTTCAGAAAGCAATGA
The DNA here is from genome assembly GCA_014155875.1 of Cepaea nemoralis. Lineage (NCBI taxonomy): Eukaryota > Metazoa > Mollusca > Gastropoda > Stylommatophora > Helicidae > Cepaea > Cepaea nemoralis. Next base: position 3,122 of record JACEFZ010028496.1, read on the forward strand.
CAAACTACTGAACGTAAAATTGCTAATACATCAACAACAGCAGTAAAAAGCTGTGTTGACAGCTATGTCCTGTAAAAAGATATGCATCAAAAAGTCTGTTTATGTCCATGATTAACTTCCTTTCATCAGGATAAACTCGCTATTGCTGCAAAGCGATGGTTTTCCCTCTCGCCCATTGACACCCGGGTATCGGATAAGGATATCATTCTTTTATTTTTTAATACTTATATTGTATTTTGTTTAGTCAACAGAGTGTAACGGCCCGCGTCTATGCTAGGAAGGATTAAGATAAGATTTCCTTGTTGCCAGCAGTATATCCTTCACTTTTAATCCTTGGGGGCCCCTAACATATTTATTCTGGTGACCATAATCATTGTTGCTTCTTTAGTTTCTTAATATCTTTAGAGGCCCGTTCATGTAGTCTATATTAAACATAATAAAGGATATTTCAATATTTTAGCCATAGTTTGTATACGTCTTGCGTGATCTTTAAAAAAACCTCTGAAGATCTTTATTTCCCTATGCTGTCCTTTTTCTTTTCTGTATATTTTCTATTTCTTGTGTATATGTTTTTTTCGAGTTCTTTTTTTTTTCTACATTTCTTTCTCTACATTTCTTTTCGAATGCCAAAATAATTATACATTTAAAATGATTCATTTATGTAGTGATATCTTTTATTAAAATCCTCACAACCTTTTAAAAATTTTCTGTACATTTTTTCCGCTTTCAGGGTTTTAGGTTTTTAGTGTTTTTTAGTTCACCTATTTGCTTTAGTTGTTGTGTTTTGTGCTTTTTAGAGTATTTTAAAATGACTGGTCGAGGGTATGTGTGGAAATACACTTAATTATGTCTTTCAAATTGGGATGCAATGACTTTGTTTTTTTTGGTCGATGCTGGACAACCATGTTTTGATCACCCTTGAGCCAATGGGGGAAAAGCGGCGTGTGATCACAAATAATGTCCGGTCAAGATGGCCATAAGACGGTCGAGCATAGCTAGCGCATTCTTAAACTATCGGATATCATGTATCATCATTATCATTTCCACTTTTTGCCGTCAAGCGTCAGGGGAGTAGGGGCTCCAGCGCACGATGGGTGGCACTGAACACTGTTATTAATTGTGATTATACAATGTCTTTGATTTAGTCAAACTATTTTTTCTCGGGGTCCTCTTGCTCTCGTAACAGAACTTCTTTGATGTACGCCAGTGCTAGTAGTAGTAGTTGATGGTTTGCATTTTAAAGAGATTACCGAACCATTTGATCTTCTGTCTTTCAAAATATGGGCACAAGGGGTTGATTCCCCTGTCTGTCAAATATATCATGTTTTATTTGGTCTCGATACCGAGATATAAGTTCGCAGCACTCCCGAGCGTCTCATCACACATGTGTTGATTTTCGGGAAGTTGATTTTGATTTGTCCAAGTCTGACATTAGTAGCATGTGGGTTTGGGGTGAAAATGGCTATTTATTATATGTCGTTTTGCAGACATCGGCATATTTGGATGTTTAAATATACTGATAAAAGTACACCCCTGAAACAAAAGAATTCAAATATCTTGAAGTGTAATAACGGAAGATGGCAGAATACACAGAGAAATCGAAACCCGACTAAAAAAGCAAGTGAGTTTAAACCCTTTTTTTTTTTTAAAATTTCCCGGGGGGTGCCTTCAATTTGTCTATTCTAAGTCTAACTCAGACAGAAGGGTTTACAATTTAAAATTCTATGTGTTTAAACCATACAAAAAGAGAACTGGCTTAGTCTTTTCCAGTTGGCAATCATATATAACAGGGAAATTTCAGACAATCTCGGGGATAATTTATTAAATGTCATTATTGATCAATTTTAATTATTTATTACCTTTTATTTATTAACTACTGACCCCCCCGGCTTTGCCCAGGCCCTGGAGGGGGTCTATTTTCTATCAGTCTGTCTGTCTGCTTTTTTGTCTGCCCGTCTGGCTGACCCCGGGCCCGGGTTCACCCCGTCCCCGGTGGGGAGATCTCATTTTAAATTTAATAAGTATCAATAAGCTCTCCCCTTCCCGACTATCTGTCTGTCGTCTGTCTATCTGTCTGTCTGACCGGGGCCCGGGTTCACCCCGTCCCTGGGGGGAGCATCTCTTTTTAAATTTATATACGTAGTCATATAAGCTTCCCCTTCCCCACTATCTTTTTCGTCTGTCTGTCCCGGCCCGGATTCCCATCCCGGGGGGAGCATCTATTTAATTCAAAACGTAGTATATAACCCCCCGTTCCCGACTGTCTGTCTGTTATCTGTCTGTCTGACCGGCCCGCTTCCCCCAGTCCTGGGGGGGAGCATGCTTTAATTCATATAAGTAGTCAAATGCTTCCTTTCCCCGACTATCTGTTATCTATCTGACCGGGGGGTTTCGCCAGCCCCTGGCGCCCGTAATTAAAAGAATGCCTTCCACACACCATTCATGAAAACTGTAGAAAAGATGGGTTACAATGTATGCATTATGCATTTTTTTTATGCAATTTTAAAAAATCCCTTTAAAATTATATATTTTAATAACTTATATGCCTGAAAAAACTATAGACAAAGATTTTAACAATAGTGCAAGTAAGTCCAACAATATGACTATAAAGTAAAGAAATGTTATTAAAGTTATGCCCTTGAAATAATTTTTTCTAGAGTGAAGCCCCCCTGCTATATAGACATTTATAAAAAAATGGAAAATAAATGTTATTAAATAAGTCGAAGATGTTACATTAAGAAATTATTATAGTCGGTTGCACAGGAAAAAAGGAAAACGTGTAAAAATTTCATCTAAATCGGAGTACCGTTATCGAACGCACCAAGACCAAAAACCCCACAAAATACACTCTGTTTTTAGACTAGATGGGTCACTATTAAAACGGTCGAGTTGGGGATGAGGAAAGAGGAAGAGAAGATAGTGGAGAAAGGTAAAAAATAAAAAACACAGATTGATCGATTAACGATAACATGCAACAAAAGATGCCGATTAGAATAGAAGGGAAGAAGAAAGAGGCACGAATGAGAGAAGGGGGGAATTAAAAAACAGGGGAAAAATATGAACGCGAATAAATAAAGAAACGAGAAGCGCAGTTGCACTTCCCCCCTAAGAGTTACAAAGAGACAAATATTTTTTTTAAAAAAAAAATTAAATTTTTTATCAAACAGTGATCTTAAACAGTTCCTTTTACCCAGACAAAGAAAGACAGCAGCTGAGAGAAGCAGACAAAAACAACGACAATCACTAACACAATCCAAACTAGACAAACTTAGCTAAATAGTCGTGTAAAACGAACCCAGAACATGCATTTGATTTTGGGATTAGAGCAGAATACACACATTCACATAGCGGGGATCACACAAACAGCACATTACACAGAGTTTCATGAAATAATAAGATTATACTAGTTGAGTTGAGCTAAGAACCGACATCATTGCACTCATATGCGCTCCGTTCCCACGTTCAACGGCCAGCGAAGAGTAATCCTGCTAATCGTTCCCACCGGATCTGATTGAAAGTTCTCATTGTCTGCCCTCTCAGTTTTGAGATTGTTCAAAAACCCCTGCCTACCCCGCAATATCACTATTTCCCCCAACGGGTTCTCAGTCTGACCCGTCTTCTCTACCAGGTCCCATGGGCGCTCGACCACCTCTCCCCTGCCCATGGGTAATCTACCACCAAGAGGCGCATTACCTGCCACCCCAATCAGCCTTTTTCATTCCTCGGTACTCCCGCATGGTCAGGGTAAAAAAAAAATAGTTTATATTCTCATAAAAAAAAACCCAATGACAATAAAAGACCAATGAACAAGTCCTTTCAAGAAACAAATGAAGATCGTAAACTGATTAGAGACATTAGACGTAGACAGTCACAATATTTTTTGGGCATGTTATGAGAAGAATGATTTGGAGAACTTGGTGACAACTGGTAAGATCGAGGGGAACAGACCAAGGGGAAGACCTAGAAGCAAGTACCTGGAGGCTTGGCCTTGTGGCATGGTCGAGACAGAAACACGGAGCTGATCCACGACTCTGGTGATCGAGTGAGATGCAGAACATGACCGCCCACGCTTACGGCATGGCACATGATGGATGGATGGAAACAAAAACGTCTACCAGAAGTGCTGCACCTAAGCACTAGTGGTAGTCCTAGTATCTGCAAAATCAATATACCAGCATGGGTGACCAAGCGAACTAGCCTTGTAGAACAGAAGCCTCTAAGATTGATTTTTTTCACCAAGGATACTGAAGTGAGAACGCTTAACAACAGCGAACTAAAGTTCAACTCGAACCATGGAGGTTGTTATAATCACCACTAAAATACAAGTTGTATACTCAACAAGAATAGTTCTACAACCCAGTTGATACATTATTCGTTTAACATAAACATAAATATTGACTGATTGTTTGTTTGATTGATTTGGGAACCCGACACCACAGCATTCGGGACATTCCCTAAGCGCTCCGCCCCAACCTCAGCAGCCAGCCAACAGAAATATAAACTACTAAAGCTCAAAAGCAATTTTTATACCTAAAAAAAGCAGAAAAATATGAACTTTATGTCTTACTTTACGTTCACAGCAAAACCTCAGAGGAAACACTGACTGTCTAATCGAAAATTTTCCCCGCTGTTCGGTCACTTTGGAAGACCTTTTTCTGTCAACACTCGAGCATCCCCGCCCGTCTATCTACGGTTTTCTCCTGAGGGAAAAACTAACGCTTGTATCTAGCTATTTCCATAGATCCTTCACTGTCTTATTACGCAAACAAGATAAAGGGCCTTCAAGCACCGTGAGCCTAAAACACTGAAAAACCCGTAGCTCTAACTGTAGCTAAATGACGATGTTTACTCTAAGCTGTGCTATCCAGTGGAGATACTTACAACAACTACGCCATGGTAACTAAGTTGAATGCTGCACTGTTTACCAGCCCCTTATTTTTGCTGGCATTCCCGAGAAAAAAAAACCCATATAAAAAAAACCCCATACTCTACTCCAATTTTTTCCTCAATGATAGCCATAATGTGTATATAGTATGTAAGTTTGGGAAAAACAATGCTTTTTTTTACTATAGTAATATAGAAACATCAATTAAAAACAGGGCAATCAAGCAGTTTTTTCAGTAACACAGAAAACAAGCCCTCAGTTCAATATCAAACCTCGACTCAGTATCAAAGATGAGTTATGAACTACCTGCTCAATGCTATCATTATCGATCTTCCCTGAGATATTTTCTCTGAGCTTGTTATGTCTAGGTCCCCGAGCAGTGTCTTTCTATTCAAATTATAAATAATATAATTAACAATTTCAGACTATTCTGATTGATCTAGTTGGACCACTATATGTCATCAACGGCATCCTCTTCGAGGGGGCCCCAAGTCACGTTTTGCTATTGGGGACGCAGAGGTGTTTCCAAGGCACCAGGGCCGGGTTATATACTGGCCAAGACCTATTGACGCGTCCTCGTCGAGCGTCCGGGCAACAGGTCCCTTCGGGGTCCTGGCTAAAGTCAGTAGGATCGCCGATTCCTCCGAAGTCGGAGAGTGTCTGCCTGTACGGCGAGGAACCACCAGTCTGCACACCAATAAGCCAGACATGGGACAACGGATACTCACGCAAACCTCAGGTCCTGTATGACATCACACTGATGTTGGACAACAGGATGCCTTCATCCGACATACAGGACTTCGCGTTGGAGCTCAAGCCAACGAACACAAGCAAGCAAGCAAGTTCAGCTATTCTAATCGTGTGCCTTTTCATTTGCAACTCTTCGGATCACATGTGGCCCCCGGCATTGTCGTTTTGACCACTTTTTTGTAGACCACATATCGCGAATTAACTCTTCACCGTAATGAATCATCTGTCCAACAGTTTCCCCACTTGTAAAGGGAACGAACAGTAACAACTTGTCATTTCGCCTCCTTTCTTATCCCATTTGAGCCACGTAACACTACGCCTGCTCTGATATGTACGCCACGAAGAATTTAAAAGGTGCAAATACTTGTCTCACTGTCAGTGTCACCGATGACGGTGCCGAGCATGAAATCGTTGGACAACACTGGCTCTTTTCCAAACAACATGTAGTAAGGGGGGGAGTGCACGGGTGGTCGAGGCGAGGTTTTTTATATCTACAAAATACATCCAGATTATCAGACCACTTTCTCTTCTCACTCGATTGCAGTGGCCCAAGGAAATCCTGCAGGGTTTTTTTGCTACAATCCAGTTCCAAAGGAAGTTATGTCAAATGTCCGAAAAGTGAGAGCGTGAATATATGCTAAGGACACTATTGTGCTACAACTAAATCGCTAAAGCCATGCTTTATATGCAGAATTTGCAGAAATACGGCGCACACATATCGCTAACAGTTATCTCAACCCAAAACTATTATTTGTGACTAAGCGTGCGTGGCACAAAGACATTGGGTTTTCTCAAGAAATATGTGTTCAAAATAGTGTGCATTGTAAATGGGTTTAAACCTATTAGTTGCACCACAAGTGAAAAACCCAATATGGCGGCTACAAAGTAACAAATGGCATTGCTTTTGGCTAATAGTACAAGGCACTAAGACAGCAAAACCAAATTAAGTTAACAGTTACAAAAATTAGAACAGAAAGGGTCTGAGACGCAGAAAAATCATTACAGAAAAAACACACTGGGCTTTCTGTTGTAACGTCGGTTCCTATGTATTTGCTTGTCAAGTATTTCCAGAAGACTTCTTCCTCATGATTACAACACGCCAGAGAGGAAGGCGGGACACAACAATTTTAAAATTGAAAAATATATGTAAATTGCATAGCATATTATATACTATCACCAGTACCCATTGCAAGACATGCTCGCCTGCCTACCTACATATTGTATACCTAGGATGCACACAAAACCCCACAAATACACAAACACACACGCACGCACGCACGCACACACACACACAAAAAATTTAAATTATACAGTGAAAAATTAAAAAAAATAGGGTTAGGGTTATAGTGCCCATCAGAAGAACTTGCCATAAGCGGACATGGTTGTCGATTCTTTCGCCAGCTACATGACAACAAAAAGTAATCAAGATCAAGGATTCTAAAAGGTGTCGGTTTTTGGGTTTTTTCATTTGTGACCGTTTTTGATTAGACAAAAGCTGTCGCGACTCCCTAACCTGTTTTACAAATAATTGTTGCTAAGACTATGGTTATAAATATATAAACAACAACACTATAAACATATTTTACGGCGTGACTAAGCAGAAATTAATCATCGAGGAAACGTCCAGGGAAATAGAAAAAAGGCAATTAAAGCAAACTGGCATAGAACCAACTAGCCCCCCCATAAAAAACCACGAGAACAAGCAGAAATACTATCAGGAAAGACCCCCCCCCCCCCCCCCCAAACCCCCCCCCCCAAAAAAAAAAAAAAAATAATAATAGTAATAAAAAAAGAGGCAAAAAAAAAGAAAAGAAAAAGTTCGTAATGAGTACTAGTATTAGAATAGAGCATCTCCACTTTCAGGGAAAATTGGTAAATTGTTTAAAGGGAAAACAGCGCATTAAAAAGGCAAATTCGGGCATTCATTGTAATAAATGATAGGAATGGTAACACTTTAACGGAAAACAAAGATGCTAGAAAGATGAAAGGCATATTGTAAAGAAATATACGGAGGGACGACAGTCCCTAAAAAGTGTAGATAGAGAAAGAACCAGAACCTTTAAAAAATGTAAGTACGATGAACAATACAAAAAATCTGAAGAAAGGGAGAACACCAGGTTGTGACGACATACTAAAAAAGTCGCTCAAAGTCGACAGGGTCGAATTCATTGCACCGGATTTTATCCCATATGGCTCGGTCTCTTTCCGCAGCGCGGACCGCGTCGCACAAAGCACGAACTCCGTAGTTCGAGCAACGACCCACAGGAGTCTTCGAAAAATTTCACTCGTGAACCGAAGGAAGCGGCCCGGAATCGAACCCACACCTTCGGAGCCCGAGTCAAACGGCTTGACTTTCCTCCAAAGTCGGAGAGTGTCTGCCTGTACGGCGAGGAACCACCAGTCTGCACACCAATAAGCCAGACATGGGACAGCGGATTACTCACGCAAACTCAGGTCCTGTATGACATCACACTGATGTTGGACAACAGGATGCCTTCATCCGATATACAGGACTTCGCGTTGGAGCTCAAGCCAGGGAACACAAGCAAGCAAGCAAACGGCTTGACGACATACCAACGGAAATAAACCTAGTAGCAGTAGAAGACAGTGGGTTCCGTCGCCCTGCTACTGAGTGCGTGTGTGGCGCGACATTGTGAGCTGTGAATTTTCCGCGTGGAATGCTTTCTGCATCTGTCCGCGGTCGTTTTTTCGCGTGAACTGCATGTTTGGAACGATGCGGCGGCTGTTGCTTTATTGACTGGTTTTCCTTTTCGGTTCCCCGAGTGGGATTTTCAGAAGACTCTGGTAGTCGTCGCTGTAGCTACGGAGTTCGTGCTTGAGCGGCGTTTTTGATGGGTCGCCCTGCAGAAAAGATACCGAGCCATAGGGGGGAAAAAAAACCCGTCAATGAAGTCTTTCTGGTGACTCCGTTTTCATCAACGATGAACTGTATTTTTCGGGGGGACTTTTGTGTGGCATTCTGGCGGCGGCATTATGCACAGTGTACTGTGCGGGCTGTTGCTTGCGACACTCTGTCTATTCCATTGTCACAGGGGGCAGTGGGAAGCATTTGGTAAATTCACGGCACAGGAACGGAGCAATAGGGCGACCGTTGCCGTGAAGTTTAAAACCGACAAAACTAACTGACTAACAAACCGTACACTACATATAAAGGGTGGGGAAATTGTGCTGTCGTCACAAAAATTTAAAATTTAACGTTGTATGCTGCAGATACAAAACGACGGTTTTCCTCCGGAGCAGTCAAAGAAATTGTCCCCGGACGCCAAATCTAGAAGCATTGTATCATTTTCAGAGAAGATGCGGTCTACCTACATGGCAGAACAAAGCAGCAATCAAATAATGGGAAGAGCATGGAACACATAAAAAATGAATGGACAGAATTATTAAAGAAGATTCGGACAATTTTATAAAACTTAAGAGCAAAAATTACCCACTACTTCAAAAATCTCGAGAATGTAAAATCCGATAATGTGATTAATGGATTAAGCGATTTCCCGATCTGCTAGGAATTTATCGCCAAAATGTTACAATTATGTTATAGTACAACAAATCTGCTACCACAATGAAATTTTAAGTTATAGCTGGACACACTCATACTTCTCATTTTCCCCAAATAATTCTTTTTGTTCCGAAATACTTTTTTTTTTTTTTTCTTTTTTTTTTGCACAGAACTAACTCAAAAAATGGACAGTCTTCGGTACATAAAAGACGATGCATTTCGAGTGTTTTTTAAACAAAACTGTTCTTATGAAGTATAATATAATGAAATGGCACATCAGAAGACGAGATTGAAAATAGATGCAGTAAGGGAAACCACCTCATTGGACAAATGGCACCAATACTAAAGAACAAACAAGTATCAATAGTTACTAAGAAAACACTCAACAACACAATCTTCCCCCACCAACTATATGTACTAATGCCAAACCTGGATAATGACAGAAAAAGAGAAAATAAAAATCACAACAACAGGATGAGATTCCCGAGGAGAGTACTCAATGTATCAGAAGAGAGAAAATCAGAAATGAATAAATCAGGAATAAAGTTGGGGTTATAGCAGCTCTTGAATTTTTCAGAAGGTAGCAAGTCAAATGGTTTGGCCATGTAAACTAGATTACCAATATACATGGTAACAAGTAATGATGTACAGACAAACGGAAGTAGAAGAAAAGGCTGGCTGCGTAAACAAGGGAGTAGGAGAGTCCGTGGGAATCTCCATACATGAAGCCCATATACGGGCACTCTCCTACTGTTATGCTTCACCTCGACACCGCAAGGTACAAGATAAACAAGATATATATATTTTCGATGATTGTTTATATATATTATATATATATATATATATATATAAGATGATCAGTTATCTACAGGCATATGCGTTATAATATATAATGATAAAATCTTTTAAGGCATTTTCAAGTTTTCTTAAAATAATGCATCTATTTATAAATACGTAAAAATTTTCTAACTCATCTTTTTTATTTCTCTTCGACATCTATACAGTCATTCCAGCATTTATTGGGTTTTCCGTGATATCTTGGTAAGTTTACGTTCATTAGTTTCAGATTGCTCTATTTAGTTATTGGGATGAAGATTGTTCTCTTCCAATCTGTTCGCCATATTTCCGGGAACAGGAACGGGAGCTTATATGACTAGTAATATGAATTAAATGAGACGCTACCCACCAGGGACTGGGCGAAGCGAGCCGGGTCGGTCTTTTTGGCAACGGGAACGGGAGCAGGGGCCGAATATGAATTAAATGAGACGCTCCCCACAATGGGCTGGGGGAAGCCGGTCGGGTCTTTAGAGATATATAAATATAAAATAATATATAATATATATATATATATATAATATATTATATATATATATATATAATATATTTATATATATAGAGAGAGAGAGAGAGAGAGAGAGAGAGAGAAGAGAATGTTTGTGTGTGTCTTGTGTCTTTTTATGCTCTTATGAGTTGCAAAGGCCATTCGATTGAGATGAAATTTTCTACAGTTGTCGTCTCATTCCGCCAAGCCAACTGGCATAGTTTGTTAGTTTAAAAACTGTTATTTACGTATTAAATTGCATCTAATTAAAATAATGCAAGGGGATTTAACTTAAGAAAAGGTATATCAAGGGACATAACTTTTAGGAGCATGTAGTATTATATAATTTAATAATTGTTGTATTTTTCTTAAGTTTCATAAATGTTTAAAGTAAGTATCTATAGTCATATGCGTTATAATATAATAATAAATCTTTAAGGCATTTTCAGTTTCATAAAAATAATGCATCTATTTTAAATACGTGAAATTTATAACCCATTTTCCCCGCAACGGGAACGGGAAAGGGCCGTCGTAAAAAATAATGGATCTATTTTAGATACATGAAAATTTTCGTACCATTTTTCGCGCAACGGGAACGGGAAAGGGCTGTCGTGAAAATAAGGGTCTATTTAGATATGTGAAAATTTTCGAGCCATTTATCCAGAAAAGGGGAACGCAAAAAGCCGAACATAGACAGACAGACAGACAGACAGGCAGACAGACAGACAGACAGACAGAAGACAGACAGACAAAACAGACAGACAGACAGACAGACAGACAGACAGACAGACAGACAGACAGATTGATGTTTGATTGATGATTGATTAGGAACGACATCACGCATCGGGCATTCCATAAGCGCTCCGTCCCCCCCTCAGCAGCAGCGAAAAGTTCCAACACCAATAGTACCAGCAGCAGTCTGATTATATGTCCGTCTCGCCTTTCTCCGAGCGCCCAGCGTGGGCCAGATCCCACGCCACCCCCCCCCCCCGGTCCCCCCTCCCGCCAGACCATGGAAAACCATTGCTCCTTCGAGATGTACACGTGCCCACAAGGCCGCAACACGTCTGCCTTGTCATGTATCAATTTACTCCACCAAGTTCTGCAGAGCCAGCCAATCTGTCCGCCTGTTCATTTCCCAGCACACCGGCATGCCCGGAGAAAAGATCCAGGCAATGCTTGTCCCCCGTGACCTCCGAAGCAAAGCAAGCCACTCCGCACGAAGACTGCCCGTCCTCCACTCCCAAGCTGGATCCCGTGGTATCACATGCCAGGCTTTTCCGCACCCAAACGCCGACCATTAGCTCTGGCTATGAACCCCAGCCATTCTCTCACCTTTTGACACCGAACCATCTGGTAGACAATCACACCACCGAGTGAGCACCGTCCTGAATAGTCGCTAGACCTCCACTCCGTGGCCCGCGGGCCCACCCCCGCTCTCCCGGCTTAATGTGATTATAACTCTGTAAAAGTCTGACTGCTCCGCTGGCTCTCGGACCCACTCCTCTCCTCGCCTCATGTTCTAAAGGGGGCACACCTGTCTGATCGTATCCTCCCCCTCCTCCTTTTCCCTCCTCGACAGACAGACAGACAGGAGGCAGGCAGGTAGGCAGATAGAAGATAGTAGATAGATAGATAGATAGGTAGGTAGGTAGGTAGATAAAGGGAAATAGATAGATAGATAGATAGATAGATAGATAGATAGATAGATAGATCCCCGCCAGGAGCTTGGCGAAGCCGGGCCGGGTCAGCTGGGTTTATATAAAATTATTTTATAATATATAAAATAATATATATATATATATAGATATATATATATATATATATATATACTATATATATATAATATATATATATATATATATATATATATATATATATATTATATATAACACTAGCTGACCCGGCCCGGCTTCGCCAAGCTTCCTGGCGGGGATCTATCTATCTATCTATCTATCTATCTATCTATCTATCTATCTATCTACCTATCTATCTACCTACCTACCTACCTATCTATCTATCTATCTATCTATTCTATCTATCTGCCTACCTGCCTGCCTGCCTGTCTGTCTGTCTGTCGGAGGAGGAAGAGGAGGAGGAGGAGGATACGATCAGACAGGTGTGCCCCTTGGAGAACATGAGGCGAGGAGAGGAGTGGGTCAGAGAGCCAGCGGAGCAGTCAGACTTGTACAGAGTTATAATCACATTAAGCCGGGAGAGCAGGGAGTGGCCAGCGGGGCCACGGAGGTGGAGGTCTAGCGACTAATTCAGGACGGTGCTCACTCGGGTGGTGTGATTGTCTACACAGATGGTTCGGTGTCAAGAGGTGAGAGAAGTGGCTGGGGGTTCATAGCCAGAGCTAATGGTCGGCGTTTGGTGCGGAAGAGCCTGGCATGTGATACCACGGCATCCAGCTTGGGAGTGGAGGACGGGCAGGCTTCGTGCGGAGTGGCTTGCTTGCTTCGGAGGTCACGGGTGACAAGCATTGCCTGGATCTTTTCTCCGGGGCATGCCGGTGTGCTGGGAAATGAACAGGCGGACAGATTGGCTGGCTCTGCAGAACTTGGTGGAGTATTGATACATGACAAGGCAGACGTGGTTGCGGCCTTGTGGGAGCACGTGTACATCTCGAAGGAGCAAATGGATTACCATGGTCTGGCGGGAATGGGGCGACCGGGGGGGGGGGGGGGTGGCGTGGGGATCTGGCCGACGCTGGGCGCTCGGAGGAAAGGCGAGACGGACATATAATCAGACTGCTGCTGGTACTATTGGTGTTGGAACTTTTCGCTGGCTGCTGAGGATGGGGACGGAGCGCTTATGGGAATGCCCCGAATGCGGTGATGTCGATTCCTAAATCAATCAATCAATCAATCAATCAATCTGTCTGTCTGTCTGTCTGTCTGTCTGTCTGTCTGTCTGTCTGTCTGTCTGTCTGTCTGTCTGTCTGTCTGTCTGTCTGTCTGTCTGCCTGTCTGTCTGTCTGTCTGTCTATGTTCGGCTTTTTGCCGTTCCCGTTTGCTGGATAAATGGGCTCGAAAATTTTCACATATCTAAAATAGATCCATTATTTTCACGACAGCCCTTTCCCGTTCCCGTTGCGCGAAAAATGGTACGAAAATTTTCATGTATCTAAAATAGATCCATTATTTTTTACGACGGCCCTTTCCCGTTCCCGTTGCGGGGAAAATGGGTTATAAAATTTTCACGTATTTAAAATAGATGCATTATTTTTATGAAAACTGAAAATGCCTTAAAGATTTTATCTATTATATTATAACGCATATGACTATAGATAAGTACTTTAAACATTTTATGAAACTTAAGAAAAATACAACAATTATTTAAATTATATAATACTACATGCTCCTAAAAGTTATGTCCCTTGATATACCTTTTCTTAAGTTAAATCCCCTTGCATTATTTTAATTAGATTCAATTTAATACGTAAATAACAGTTTTTAAACTAACAAACTATGCCAGTTGGCTTGGCGGGAATGAGACGAACAACTGTAGAAAATTTCATCTCAATCGAATGGACCATTCGCAAACTCATAAGAGACATACAAAGACACAAAGACACACACAAACATTCTCTTCTCTCTCTCTCTCTCTCTCTCTCTCTCTCTCTATATATTATATATATATATATATATATATATATATATATATATATATAATATATATATATATATATATATATATATATATATATATATATATACTAAACGACCCGGACCGGCTTCGCCCAGCCCATTGTCGGGAGCGTCTCATTTAATTCATATTCGGCCCCTGCTCCCGTTCCCGTTGCCAAAAAGACGACCCGGCTCGGCTTCGCCCAGTCCCTGGTGGGGAGCGTCTCATTTAATTCATATTACTAGTCATATAAGCTCCCGTTCCTGTTCCCGGAAATATGGCGAACAGATTGGAAGAGAACAATCTTCATCCCAATAACTAATAGAGCAATCTGAAACTAATGAACGTAAACTTACCAAGATATCACGAAAACCCAATAAATGCTGGAATGACTGTATAGATGTCGAAGAGAAATAAAAAAGATGAGTTAGAAAATTTTTACGTATTTAAAATAGATGCATTATTTTTAAGAAAACTTTGAAAATGCCTTAAAGATTTTATCATTATATATTATAACGCATATGCCTGTAGATAACTGATCATCTTATATATATATATATATATATATATATATATATAAGCAATCATCGATATATATATATCATCTTGTTTATCTTGTACCTTGCGGTGTCGAGGTGAAGCATAAACAGTAGGAGAGTGCCCGTATATGGGCTTCATGTATGGAGATTCCCACGGACTCTCCTACTCCCTTGTTTACGCAGCCAGCCTTTTCTTCTACTTCCGTTTGGTCTGTACATCATTACTTGTTACCAATGTATATTGGTAATCTAGTTACATGGCCAAACCATTTGACTTGCTACCTTCTGACAAATTCAAGAGCTGCTATAACCCCAACTTTATTCCTGATTTATTCATTTCTGATTTTCTCTCTTCTTGATACATTGAGTACTCTCCTCGGGAATCTCAATCCTGTTGTTGTGATTTTTATTTCTCTTTTTCTGTCATTATCCAGGTTTGGCATTATTAGCATATAGTTGGTAGGAAGATTGTGTTGTAGAGTGCTTTCTTAGTAACTATTGATACTTGTTTGTTCTTTAGTATTGGTGCCATTTGTCCAATGAGGTGGTTTGCCTTACTGCATCTATTTTCAATCTCGTCTTCTGATGTGCCATTTCATTATATTATACTTCATAAGAACAGTTTATGTGTTAAAAAACACTCGAAATGCATCGTCTTTATTAATGTACCGAAGACTGTCCATTGTTTGAGTTAGTTCTGTGCCAAAAAAAAAAAGAAAAAAAAAAGAAAGTAGGTTCGGAACAAAAAAGAATTAATTATGGAAAATGAGAAGTATGAGTGTGTCACAGCTATAACTTAAAAGTTGTCATTGTGGTAGCAGACTTGTTGTACTATAACATAATTGTAACATTTTGGCGATAATTCCTAGCAGAATACAGGAAGTCGCTTAATCCATTAATCACGTTATCGGATTTTAGCAGTTCTCGAGATTTTTGAAGTAGTGGGTAATTTTTGCTCTTAAGTTTTATAAAATTGTCCGAATCTTCTTTAATAATTCTGTCCATTTATTTTGGTATGTGTTCCATGCTGTTCCTATTATTTGATTGCTGCTTTGTTCTGCCAATGTAGGTAGACCAGCATCTTCTCTGAAACTGATACAATGCTTCTAGATTTGGCGTCCGGAGACAATTTCTTTGA
Organism: Cepaea nemoralis; assembly: GCA_014155875.1. NCBI lineage: Eukaryota > Metazoa > Mollusca > Gastropoda > Stylommatophora > Helicidae > Cepaea > Cepaea nemoralis. Next base: position 18,908 of record JACEFZ010028496.1, read on the forward strand.
CTGCTCCGGAGGGAATAGCCGTCGTTTTGTATCTGCAGCATACAACGTTAAATTTAATTTCTGTGACAGACAGCACAATTCCACACCTCCATATGTAGTGTACGGTTAGTTAGTTAGTTAGTCGCGGTTCCAACTTCACGGCAACGGGTCGTCCCCATATTGCTCCGTTCCTGTGCCAGTGAATATTACAAATGCTTCTCACTGCCCCATGTGAACAATGGAATAGACAGGAGTGTCGGCAAGCCAACAGCCCGCACAGGTACACTGTGCATAATGCCGCCGCCAAAATGCCAACACAAAAGTCCTCCACGAAAAATACAGTTCATCGTCGATGAAAACGGAGTCACCAGAAAGACTTCATTGACTGGGGTTTTACCCCATATGGCTCGGTCTCTTTCTGCAGGGCGACCCATCGAAAGCGCCGCTCAAAGCACGAACTCCGTAGCTACAGCGACGACTACCAGGAGTCTCCTGAAAATGCACTCGTGAACCGAAAAGGTAAACCAGTCAATAAAGCAACAGCCGGCCGTCATCGTTCCGAACATGCAGTTCACGCGAAAAACGACCGCGGACAGATGCAAAAGCATTCCACGCGAAATTCACAGCTCACAATGTCGCGCCACACACGCACTCAGTAGCAGGGCGACGGAACACACTGTCTTCTACTGCTACTAGGATTAGTTCCGTTGGTATGTCGTCAAGCCGTTTGCTTGCTTGCTTGTGTTCCATGGCTTGAGCTCCAACGCGAAGTCCTGTATATCGGATGAAGGCATCCTGTTGTCCAACATCAGTGTGATGTCATACAGGACCTGAGGTTTGCGTGAGTATCCGCTGTCCCATGTCTGGCTTATTGGTGTGCAGACTGGTGGTTCCTCGCCATACAGGCAGACACTCTCCGACTTTGGAGGAAAGTCAAGCCGTTTGACTCGGGCTCCGAAGGTGTGGGTTCGATTCCGGGCCGCTTCCTTCGGTTCACGAGTGAAATTTTTCGAAGACTCCTGTGGGTCGTTGCTAGAACTACGGAGTTCGTGCTTTGTGCGACGCGGTCCGCGCTGCGGAAAGAGACCGAGCCATATGGGATAAAATCCGGTGCAATGAATTCGACCCTGTCGACTTTGAAGCGACTTTTTTAGTATGTCGTCACAACCTGGTGTTCTCCCTTTCTTCAGAGTTTGTATTGTTCATCGTACTTACACTTTTAAAGGTTCTGGTTCTTTCTCTATCTACACTTTTATATGGACTGTCGTGCCTCCGTATATTTCTTTACAATATGCCTTTCATCTTTCTAGCATCTTTGTTTTCCGTTAAAGTGTTACCATTCCTATCATTTATTACAATGAATGCCCGAATTTGCCTGTTAATGCGCTGATTTCCTTAAACAAATTACCAATTTTCCCTGCAAGTGGAGATGCTCTATTCTAATACTAGTACTCATTACGAACTTTTTCTTTTCTTTTTTTTTTCTCTTTTTTTATTACTATTATTTATTTTTTTTTTTTTTTTTTTTTGGGGGGGGGGGTGGGGGGGGGGGGGTAGTCTTTTCCTGATAGTATTTCTGCTTGTTCTCGTGGTTTTTTATGTGGGGCTAGTTGGTTCTATGCCAGTTTGCTTTAATTGCCTTTTTTCTATTTACCTGGACGTTTCCTCGATGATTAATTTCTGCTTAGTCACGCCGTAGATATGTTTATGAGTGTTAGTTGTTTATATATTTATAACACATAGTCTTAGCAACAATTATTTGTAAAACAGGTGAAGGGAGTCGCGGACAGCTTTCGTCTAATCAAAATCGGTCACAAATGAAAAACCAAAGACCGACACCTTTTAGAATCCTTGATCTTGATTACTTTTTGTTGTCATGTAGCTGGCGAAAGAATCGACAACCATGTCCGTCTTATGGCAAGTTCTTCTGATGTCACTATAACCATAACCATATTTGTTAATTTATTCACTGTATATATTTAACTTGTGTGTGTGTGTGTGTGCGTGCGTGCGTGCGTGTGTGTGTGTGTGTGTGTTGTGTGTGTGTGTGTGTGTGTGCATACCTAGGTATACAAGTATGTAGGTAGGCAGGCGAGCATGTCTTGCATGGGTACTGGTGATAGTATATAATATGCTATGCAATTTACATATATTTGCAGATTTTACCATTGTCGTGTCCAGCCTTCCATCTCTGGCGTGTTGTAATCATGAGGAAGAAGTCTTCTGGAAATACTTGACAAGCAAATACATAGGAACCGACGTTAACAACAGAAAGCCCAGTGTGTTTCTCTGTAATGATTTGCTTGCGTCTCAGACGCCTTTCTGTTCTAATTTTTGTAACTGTTAACTTAATTTGGTTTTGCTGTCTTAGTGCCTTGTACGTATTAGCCAAAAGCAATGCCATTTGTTACTTTGTAGCCGCCATATTAAGTTTTTCACTTGTGGTGCAACTAATAGGATTAACATGTTACAAATGCAACACTATTTTGAACACATATTTCTTGAGCAAATCAAATGTCTTTGTGCCACGCACGCTTAGTCACTAATAATAGCTTTGTTGAGATAACTGTTAGCGATATGTGTGCGCCGATATTTCTGCAAATTCTGCATATAAAGCATGGCTTTAGCGATTTAGTTGTAGCAACAATAGTGTCCTTAGCATAGATTCACGCTCTCACTTTTCGGACATTTGACATAACTTCCGTGGAAGCTGGATTGTCAGCAATATAATCCTGCAGGATTTCCTTGGGCCACTGCAATCGAGTGAGAAGAGAAAGTGGTCTGATAATCTGGATGTATTTTGTAGATATAAAACACCTCGCCTCGACCACCCAGTGCACTCCCCCCATTACTACATGTTGTTTGGAAAAGAGCCAGTGTTGTCCAACGATTTCATGCTCGGCACCGTCATCGGTGACATTGACAGTGAGACAAGTATAGCACCTTTAACTTCTTCGTGGCGTACATATCAGAGCAGGCGTAGTGTTACGTGGCTCAAATGGGATAAGAAAGGAGGCGAGTGACAAGTTGTTACTGTTCGTTCCCTTTACAAGTGGGAGAAACTGTTGGACAGATGATTCATTACGGTGAAGAGTTAATTCGCGATATGTGGTCTACAAAGAAGTGGTCAAAACGACAATGCCGGTGGCCCACATGTGATCCGAAGAGTTGCAAATGAATGGCACACGATTAGAATAGCTGAACTTGCTTGCTTGCTTGTGTTCGTTGACTTGAGCTCCAACGCGAAGTCCTGTATGTCGGATGAAGGCATCCTGTTGTCCAATATCAGTGTGATGCCATACAGGACCTGAGGTTTGCGTGAGTATCCGTTGTCCCATGTCTGGCTTATTGGTGTGCAGACTGGTGGTTCCTCGCCTTACAGGCAGACACTCTCCGACTTCGGAGGAATCGGCGATCCTACTGACTTTGGCCAGGACCCCGAAGGGACCTGTTGCCCAGGACGCTCGACGAGGACGCGTCAATAGGTCTTGGCCAGTATATAACCCGGCCCTGGTGCCTTGGAAACACCTCTGCGTCCCAATAGCTAAACGTGACTTAAGCCCCCTCGAAGAGGATGCCGTTGAGGACATATATGTGGTCCAACTAGATCAATCAGAATAGTCTGAAATTGTTAATTATATTAGTTATAATTTAGAATAGAAAGACACTGCTCGGGGACCTAGACATAACAAGCTCAGAGAAAGTATATCTCACGGAAGATCGATAATGATAGCATTGAGCAGGTAGTTCATAACTCATCTTTGATACTGAGTCGAGGTTTGATATTGAACTGATGGCTTGTTTTCTGTGTTACTGAACAAACTGCTTGATTGCCCTGTTTAATTGATGTTTCTGATATTACTATAGTAAAAATAGCATTGTTTTCCAAGCTTACATACTATATACACATTATGGCTATCATTGAGGAAAGAATTGGAGTAGAGTATGGTTGTGTTTATATGTGTTTAATTTCTCGTAATGCCAGCAAAAATAAGGTGCTGGTAAACAGTGCAGCATTCAACTTAGTTACCATGGCGTAGTTGTTGTAGAGTATCTCCACTGGATAGCACAGCTTAGAGTAAACATCGTCATTTAGCTACAGTCAGAGCTACGTTTTGCAGTGTTCAGGGCTCACGGTGCTTGAAGGCCCTTGATCTTGTTTGCGTAAGTAAGACAGTGAAGGATCTATGGGAAATAGCTAGATACAAGCGTTAGTTTTCCATCAGGAGAAATCCGTAGATAGACGGGCGGTGATGCTCGAGTGTTGACAGAAAAAGGTCTTCCAAAGTGACCGAACAGCGGGAAATTGTCGATTAGACAGTCAGTGTTCCTCTGAGGTTTTGCTGTGAACGTAAAGTAAGACATAAAGTTCCTATTTTTCTGCTTTTATTAGGTATATAATTGCTTTTGAGCTTTAGTAGTTTATATTTCTGTTGGCTGGCTGCTGAGGATGGGGACGGAGCGCTTATGGGAATGTCCCGAATGCTGTGGTGTCGGTTCCTAAATCAATCAATCAATCAATCAGTCAATATTTATGTTGATGTTAAACGAATAATGTATCAACTGGGTTGTAGAACTAGTCTTGTTGAGTATACAACTTGTATTTTAGTGGTGACTTATAACAACCTCCATGGTTCGAGTTGAACTTTAGTTCGCTGTTGTTAAGCGTTCTCACTTCATGTATCCTTGGTGAAATAAATCAATCTTAGAGGCTTCTGTTATACAAGGCTAGTTCGCTTGGTCACCCATGCTGGTATATTGATGGTGCAGATACTAGGACTACCACTAGTGCTTAGGTGCAGCACTTCTGGTAGACGTTTTTGTTTCCATCCATCCATCATGTGCCATGCCGGTAAGCGTGGGCGGTCATGTTCTGTCATCTCACTCGATCACCAGAGTCGTGGATCAGCTCCGTGTTTCTGTCTCGACCATGCCACAAGGCCAAGCCATCCAGGTACTTGCTTCTAGGACTTCCCCTTGGTCTGTTCCCCTCGATCTTACCAGTTGTCACCAAGTTCTCCAAATCAATTCTTCTCATAACATGCCCAAAAAATTGTGACTGTCTACGTCTAATGTCTCTAATCAGTTTACGATCTTCATTTGTTTCTTGAAAGACTTGTTCATTGGTCTTTCATTGGTCATTGGTTTTTGTTTATGAGAATATAATCTATTTTTTGTTTTACCCTGACCATGCGGGAGTACCGAGGAATGAACAGGCTGATGGGCTGGCAGGTAATGCGCCTCTTGGTGGTAGATTACCTATGGGCAGGGGAGAGGTGGTCGAGCGCCCATGGGACCTGGTGGAGAAGACGGGGTAACAGACTGAGAACCCGCATGTGGAAATAATGATATTGCGGGGTAGGCAGGGGTTCTGGAACAATCTCAAAACTGAGAGGGCAGACAATGAGAACTTTCAATCAGATAGCGGTGGGAACGATTAGCAGGATTACTCTTCGCTGGCCGTTGAACGTGGGAACGGAGCGCATATGAGTGCAATGATGTCGGTTCTTAGCTCAACTCAACTAGTATATAATCTTATTATTTCATGAAACTCTGTGTAATGTGCTGTTTGTGTGTATCCCCACTATGTGAATGTGTGTATTCTGCTCTAATACCAGAATCAAATGCATGTTCGTGGGTTCGTGTTACACGACTAGTTTAGCTAAGTTTGTCTAGTTTGGATTGTGTTAGTGTATTGTCGTTGCTTTTGTCTGCTTCTCTCAGCTGCTGTCTTTCTTTGTCTGGGTCAAAGGAACTGTTTAAGATCACTGTTTGGATAAGAAATTAATTATTTTTTTAAAAAATATTTGTCTCTTATGTAACTCTTAGGGGTGTGAAGTGCCAACTGCGCTTCTCGTTTCATTATTTTATTCGCGTTCATATCTTTCCCTGTTATTTAATTCACCCCTTCTCTCTATTCGTGCCTCTTTCTTCTTCCCTTCTATTCTAATCGGCATCTTTTGTTGCATGTTATCGTTAATCGATCAATCTGTGTTTGTTATTGTTTACCTTTCTCCACTATCTTCTCTTCCTCTTGCCTCATCCCTCAACTCGACCGTTTCAATAGTGACCCATCTATGTCTATAAAACAGAGTGTATGTTTGTGGGTTTGTGGGTCTTGGATGCGTTCGATAACGGTACATCCGATTGAGATGAAATTTTCTACACGTCTTCCTTTCATTCCTGTGCAACCGACTATAATAATTTCTTAATGTAACATCTTCGACTTATTTAATAACATTTACTTTTCCATTTTCATTATATAATGTCTATATAGCAGGGGGACTTCACTCTAGAAAAGTTATTTCAAGGGGCATAACTTTTAATAACATTTCTATTTACTTTATAGTCATATTGTTGGACTTACTTGCACTATTGTTAAACTCTTTGTCTATAGTTATTTTCAGGCATATAAGTTATAATAAATAATGATATAATCTTTAAGGCATTTTCAAAGTTTGCATAAAAATAATGCATAATGCATAACATTGTAACCCATCTTTTTCTACAGTTTTCATTGAATGGTGTGTGGAAGGACATTCTTTTAAGTTACTGTGCGCCAGGAGCTGGGCGAAACCACGCCGGGTCAGATAGATAGACAGATAGTCGGGAACGGAAGCTTATTTGACTACTTATATGAATTAAATGACATGCTCCCCACCAGGGACTGGGTGAAGCCGGGCCGGGTCAGACAGACAGATAGACAGACAGACAGTCGGGAACGGGAGAGCTTATATGACTACGTATATGAATTAAATTAGATGCTCCCCACCAGGGACTGGGTGAATCCGGGCCGGGACAGACAGACAGACAAACAGATAGTCGGGAACGGGAGAGCTTATATGACTACGTATATGAATTAAATGAGATGCTCCCCACCAGGGACTGGGTGAAGCCGGGCCCGGTCAGACAGACAGATAGACAGACAGACAGACAGATAGTCGGGAACGGGAGAGCTTATATGACTACTTATATGAATTAAATGAGATGCTCCCCACCAGGGACTGGGTGAAGCCGGGCCGGGTCAGCCAGACAGGCAGACAAACAAGCAGACAGACAGACTGATAGATAGATAGATCCCCTCCAGGGCCTGGGCGAAGCCGGGCCGGGTCAGCTAGTTAATAAATAAAAGAGTAATAAATAATTAAAATTGATCAATAATGACATATTAATAAATTATACCCGAGATTGTCTGAAATGTTCCATGTTATGGGATATGATTGCCAACTGGAAAAGACTAAGCCAGTTCTCTTTTTGTATGGATTAAACACGATAGAATCTTAATTGTGAACCTTCTGTCTGAAGTTAGACATAGAATAGACACAATTGAAGGCACTCCCACAGGAATTTTGAAAAAAAAAAATGGTTTAAACTCACTTGCTTTTTTATGTCTGGTTTCGATTTCTCTGTGTATTCTGCCATCTTCCGTTATTACACTTCCAAGATATTTGAATTCTTTTGTTTCAGCGGTGTACTATTTATCAGTATACTTAAACATCCAAATATGCCGATGTCTGCAAAACGACATATAATAAATAGCCATATTCACACCAACCACATGCTACTAATGTCAGACTTGGACAAATCTAAATCACACTTACCGAAAATCAACACATGTGTGATGAGACGCTCGAGGAGTGCTGCGAACTTATATCTCGGTATCTGAGACCGAATAAAACATGATATATTAGACAGACAGTGGAATCAACACCTTGTGCCACATATATTGAAAGACAGAAGATCAAATGGTTCGGTAATCTCGTTAAAATGCAAACCATCAACTACTACTACTAGCACTGGCCGTACATCAAAGAAGTTCTGTTACGAGAGCAAGAGGACTCCCGAGAAAAAAATAGATTGACTAAATCAAAGACATTGTATAATCACAATTAATAACAGTGTTCAGTGCCACCCATCGTGCGCTGGAGCACCTACTCCCCTCGACGCTTGACGGCAGAAAGTGGAAAATGATAATGATGATACATGATATCCGATAGTTTAAGAATGCGCTAGCTATGCTCGACCGTCTTATGGCCATCTTGACCGGACATTATTTGTGATCACACGCCGCTTTTCCCAACATTGGCTCAAGGGTGATCAAGACATGGTTGTCCAGCATCGACCAAAAATAACAAAGTCATTGCATCCCAATTAGAAAGACATAATTAAGTGTATTTCCACACATACCATCGACCAGTCATTTTAATATACTCTAAAGAGCACAAAACACAACAACATAAAGCAAATAGGTGAACTAAACAACACTAAACACCTAACACGTGAAAGCGGAAATATGTACAGAAATTATTAAAGGTTGTGAGGATTTACTAATAAAAGATATCACTACATAAATGAATCATTATAAATGTATAATTATTATGGCATTCGAAAAGAAATGTAGAGAAAGAAATGTAGAAAAAGAAAAGAACTCGAAATAAACATATACACAAGAAATAGAAAATATACAGGAAAAGCAAAAGGACAGCATAGTGGAATAAAGATCTTCAGAGGATCTTTTTAAAGATCACGCAAGACGTATACAAACTATGTCTAAAATATTGAAATATCCATTATTATGTTTAATATAGACTAGCATGAACAGGACGCCTCTCAAGATATTAAGAAAGCTAAAGAAGCAAACAATGATTATGGTCACCAGAATGAAATATGTTATGGGCTCCCAAGGATTAGAAGCTGAAGGATATACTGCTGGCAACAAGGCAATCTTATCTTAATCCTTCCTAGCATAGACGCGGGCCGTTACACTCTGTTGACTAAACAAAATACAATATAAGTATTGAAAAATAAAAGAATGATATCCTTATCCGATATCCGGTGTCAATCGGCGAGAGGGAAAACCATCGCTTTGCAGCAATAGCGAGCTTATCCTGATGTAAGGAAGTTAATCATGGGACATAAAGCAGACTTTTTGATGCATATCATTTTACAGGACATAGCTGTCAACACCAGCATTTTACTGCTGTTGTTGATGTATTAGCAAGTTTACGTTCAGTAGTTTGTCATTGCTTTCTGAACGACCGGCTTTCATACAAATTCGTTAAAACCCAACACTACCAAATCGCGCGCAGCTGTGTTTCTAACGCGGGTAAGCGGATTACGAACCGCGTCCCAACGCCCTTCGCCACGGAACCGGCATATAACAGGCTAGTAAGCAATTATAATGTAATTGCGAAGATCTGGTTTTATAGAAGAAAAATAAGAACTCTTTGTGCGAATAAAAAGCAGTAATGAAGATATTTTGAATAAAGTTAACACACAAAGACTACTCATATCAAAAGAAGATAGTCCACATTACGGGCACCTCGTGAGAAGGAGAAAGCTGGAGTAAGTCGTAAAAACAAAGAGTAAAATGAAATGAGAACGTGCCTCTCATTATTATTTTGGGGAAAAAAATGTTTGAATATCCTTTACAGGACATTGCTGTCAATATCAGCATCTTTCAGCTGATTGTTGATTTCTTGGCAAGATTACGCTCAGAGTAGTAAAGTAAGTGCAAATGGAAGAGGAAATAAGGATCCGGATCCTTCGTGGTGACGTCATTTTTTACTATATAAAAGTATGATCCTATGCTCTGACGTCACAAAATCGGATCCTTATTTTTTAAACATTGGCGGGTATTTTCTTGGGTCCGGCTGACTACTTCCGGTTGACTTCCGGTCCATGGTGTGTGTCTCCCCACCGACTTCTCCGCCCACAGGTGCTTCCGTCGGCCGCCTCCGCTTTCCCCGGTCCGTACCGCGACCACTTGAAGACAGTGAGGCAATCCCCAGGCATGTGGAATACTTATATAGATAAGTAGACCGAATAGGCGCCGGGCATCTGCGTTCGAGTCCCAGTCTATGGGAGTGTGTGTGGGTGTGTGTGTGTGTACACTGGCGATGTGAGGGGCGCGAGGGAATAGGCCCCTACCCCGGATATTAGCCTTTGCCCCACAAAGGGGACATCAACTCATACCTACTGAGAAGAAATGAAGAGCGGTGAGCCAAAAAGTCCTGACCTGATCAAAGGCAGTATAAACTACAATTTGATCTAGCCAAAAGAGCTCTTGGGCATATTCAACTTTAGGGAAAAAGTCCGAAGCCAGACTACGGCTAATAATTCTATATATGAGTATATTGCCACAATTAATAAACACGTAATAACATGTAGACAGTTATTAACTCTAGAGAAAATAACACAAAGACCAGTCTCAATAGTATACATTCAATTAAATTAACATAATCAGTGAAGTTTGCAAATTAATCATTAACATAATATTTTGTTTTAAATAACGCCAGTTATTTCCCTTGCGTATTTTGGAAATAGTTGTGCCCAGTTGATACCGGCAAACATGGGGTATGTCATCTGCGCTTAGTGTAATATTGCAGTAACCGATTAACGCACGATAGTGAACCTTTTTGAATACAGCGGTTTTAAATGGTGCTGAATCGCGTGAGCTCATCGCCAAATGTATAAACAAATATTGTAAGGTACTTTGCTTGGGTGCCAATGGAGTAATCACATGAAAAAGTTGCGTAAATATGAAAAGAAAATCAACAAATAGTGTCAGAAATTGTACATCTCGAAGGATAAAACCTGTCGGTATGCGTGGATTTTGACAACTCTTGTTTTACTTTGCAGTAATCACGCAAAAGTGTTAAGATTTATGTCCCCTATAGTGATAAAAGAGACGTCAGTGCTATCACACCACCCTGGTATCTTGTAAAAGTAAAAAGAGGTATGACGTGCCTTTAATCACATGTGCGGGAGTCCATTCCTATAATTTGACATGTATAGCACATATGTGTGAATGTAAGTAGTATGTAAAGGTGTATTCGAGCCGTAATGTGGCTCAGCCCAGGACCCAAAATAATTTCTTATATCGCTTATGTGTCGACACAACAAGCATTAAGAAGCTGAATTTTCAAAGCTCACGCGGTAGGATACATAACTACTTCCGGTTTTGTGTAGTTAAAATACGTAAAACTGTAAATAGTAAAAGAGATATTTTTAAAATAGTCTATTTTGATGTGTAAAGTGAAAAATAAAGATGGCGGCATGGGTAGGAGGTCTACCACTAACCATTTCAATGCATATTTACGGATCAGATCGTCAGAAGGTCTTGTCTTTTCCCAGCTATAAATATTGTAAAGAAACCGATTATATATTGTAATAGCGTTTATTACTGTCAGTAGTGGATGGGACTTAAACACTGTCATCATACCAATGGCGAAGTAGTAGAGACACAAGACTGTCCTTGGGCTGTGTGATAGTGTACATCCAGTCACACGGGCACGTATCTAAGGAATACACCTGATCACACTGGATTAATGGCAAAACCAGAGCATGTGCTCACTGGCTAAAACAGGTCAAATACGGCGCTGCTTCCGGTCACATGTGTATTAGCTACAAACCGACGATGTGCTCACTGAATAAAGCCCGTCAAATATGGCGGCGCATCCGATCACACGTGATAATGGGATACAACTGAAACACGTGGCTAAAGCCGCTCAAAGATGGCGATGTATCCGGTACACCTGGATATTGGGCACATCCGGTCAAATATGGCGCTGCTTCCGCTCGCATGTGTAATGTTTACACCCAGACCACGTGCTCACTGGCTAAAGCCGGTCAAAGATGACGTCGCATCGATCACACGTGGTAATGTCAAAACCAGACAACGTGGCTAAAGCCGCTCAAATATGGCGATGCATCCGGTACACCTTGGTAATGGGCACATCCGATCAAATATGCCGCTGCTTCTGCTCTCATGTGTAATGAAGTACAACTGACCACGTACTCACTGGCTAAAGCCGGTCAAAGATGGCGTTGCATCCGATCACACGTGGTAATGGCAAAACCAGGCCACGTGGCTAAAGCCGATTAAAGATGGCGCTGTATCCGGTACACATGGGTAATCCGATGAAATATGGCGCTGCTTCCGGTCGCATGTGTAATGACTACAACCAGACCACGTGCTCACTGGCTAAAAGTGGTCAATGATGGCGTCGCATCCGATCACACGTGGTAATGGAGAAACCAAACCACGAGGCTAAAACCGATCAAAGATGGCGCAGTATCCGGTCACGTGTCTTTTGGGATATAACCGAAACGCTTGACTGATGACTCAACCGATCAAAGATGGAGTCGCACCCGGTCACATGACCAGACAGTGCATAATATTCTGCTGAGTCATTCTACGTCAGCAAATAACGTGTATAAGGCGGCCAGCATTCGTCGAATAGAAGAACTGGTCTCTGTGAGCAGCAACCAGATCAACATGATGGCAGGCCGCTAATGGTAAGTTGGCTTTTTGATAAATCTTTCACAGTTTCGATGTGTTCTCCTAGTAGGCATACAGTTAACCTAACAATACTAGTATAATATGGTGCTAGATGCAAATAACTGAAGAGACAAGACATTTCTTCATATATTATGGTAGGCTGGGACCACATGGAATACAGCTGGCATTCAAACTTTTAAACACAGCGCTGTGGTGGTACCGTAATAATATAAGTAGTAGTGTGTAGTCATAGGGGAAGGTACAAGTGTCTTGCGGGATCTACATACCCATTATCGATAGTAATATATGGACTACTTAACAGAGGATGCATATCAGATACAGAGCTATTATTATTATTATATATGTATTTCTATAATGCTGGTAAAGTACCTTATTCTTATCTGTTTTACAGATACTGATGCCCACGAAAACAATTAGCAAACTGTGGAGCATACTAAGAGCAGAACCTAACAGCTATTGCATGGTGTGTCTTAATATCCCACAAAATTACGAAGCCGAGAATCCATTCAGTCATTCTTTTGTGATTATGGTGATGGTGGTAGTTTTAATTTCTACATGAAACATTCAATTTGGAAACAATAAAGAGAAATTTAATTGTTAATTTTTGTCCAATTTTATTGTTGAAATTTTATTGTTTCATTCAACCAATCTTATTACATAAGATACATTTAACTTTCTGAAATACAGCTTTTGTTTGCATAGGGGACAGACGAATATCTCTAGTAGATTGTGGATGTAAAATGACAACGTGAGATTTTTTTCAAATTGGTTAAGGAATTTTCCTACTTTTTATAAGTTTGGCTGAAATTTGGCTAAAATCTTTCATATTGTGTTAAAAAAAATTTCCTACTTTTCATAAGTTTTGGATGAAATATTTCTTCACTTAATCAAAAATATTTCACCTTTGGTTAACAAAGTTTCCTTCTTTTTATATGTTTGTTTGAAATTTGATCAAACTTTTCACATTTGGTTAACAAAGTTTCCTACTTTTGACTTTGTTTGAAATTTGGCCAAACTTTTCACATCTGGACAAACAAAATGTCCTACTTTTCATAAGTTTGGGTGAAATTTGGTTAAACTGTTCACGTGTGGTTAACAAAATTTTCTATTTTTTATAAGTTTGGTTGAAATTTGACTAAACTTTTCACATTTAGTTAACAAAGTTTCCTAGTTATTATAAGTGTGGTTGAAATTTGGCCTAACTTTTCACTTTTGGTTACCAAATTGTCTTACTTTTCATAAGTTTGGTTGAAATTTGGCCACAATTGTCAGCTTTGATTAACAAATTTCCCTACTTTTCGTAAGTTTGACTGAGATTTTTATAAGATTGGTTGAAATGTGACCAAAATCGTATATTACAAATTTTCCTACTTTCCATAAGTTTGGTTGAAATTTGGCCAAACTTTTCACCGTTGGTTACCAAATTGTCCTACTTTTCATAAGTTTGGTTGAAATTTGGCCAAAATTTTCACCCTTGATTAACAAATTTTCCCACTTTTCATAAGTTGGACTGAGATTTTTATAAGATTGGTTGAAATGTGACCAAAATCGTATATTACAAATTTTACTACTTTCCATAAGTTTGGTTGAAATTTGGCCAAACTTTTCACATTTGGTTAACAAATTTTCCTACTTTTCATATGTTTGATTGAAATTTTTATAAGTTTGGCTGAAATGTGGCCAAAATATTTCACTTTGGTTCATAGATTTTCCTATTTTTTACACGTTTTGTGGTTAGGCCAAACTTTTCACATTCAGTTAACAAAAATTCCTTTTTTCTTGTAAGTTTGCTTGAAATTTGGTCAACTTTTTTCCTACTTTGGTTTACCCGTTTTCCTTAGTTTTGTTGAAATATTTATTGATATTTGTCATCAATATGTATCATTCTCTCACCACATGAAACTATATAGACCGTAAACACTAAAAATTCAACAACCAAGACGTAATTATAATATATGCCTGTTTATTTTACAGTATTTCTGTACACTTTACAGTATTTCATTACATTTTACAAGAATAAAAATGCATATTGTCATTATACGAAATGGATGATGTGATATGAGCTGGTATACATAGTATCATCACAAAATTTTATTTTCACATACAGAGCTATATACATTGTATGTTGTTTCTGGGTTTCTTCACACCATTGTCTTAGTTGGTTGGTTTTTTTCGACTGGTAGCCTGGTACGTATATGTCACTTGGCATGTAGTCGTAAGACTGGTCTCCTGCTTGGTGGGCTGACATCTGAGTATTGCAGACAACCGGGGCATCAATCATATGAGTGTCGGGCACATCAAACATCTGGCTATTGGGCTCATCACACATCTGGTTGCTGGGGTCATCACATATCTGACTGTAGCTGGGTTGAAAACTGGAGGTATAGTATGAGTCTACTTGGTGGCTTTGTTTAGTACCCTGTTTGACTTGAGTACTGTCTTTAGTGTGTTGGGCTTGATTGCTTCGGTTGGTTTCTTGTTGCACATCAAACAGCTGGCTATTGGGCTCATCACATATCTGGTTGCTGGGGACATCACAATCTGAGTGTAGCTGGGTTAGAAACCGGCGGTATAGTATGTGTCTACTTGGTGGTTTCGTTTAGAACCTTGATTGACTTGAGCACTGCCTTGCTTGTTTTGGACATGATTGCTTCGGTTAGTACCCTGTTTGACATGTGTACTGACTTGATTGTTTTGGTAACTGACTATCTTGCTTCTGTTAGTGGCTTGTTTGAGTTCGTTACTGACTTGGTTAACTTGAGTCTGTCAAGGTCAGCTAGGATCTTGAGCTGCATAGCGATCAACTATTCATATTCTTGACGAGTAAGAGTAATTTCAATATCAGTAGGAAACTTCTTGTCGGATTCACCGAAGAATCTACGGATGTGTAACGTGTTCGTGCCTTTGTAGGATGAGACAAACACTGCCTTATCACCATCGCCCACTGGTCTAATAGTCTCACCACTACGTGTCATGTAGACCTAGTTAGCAGGCACAGTCTTGAGGTCTTTAGTCATCTTCGGATCACAATGCTTGACTGTTACCAGCCTCGGGTTTATATACTAGTTTTTGAGCCACGCATAAAACCGTTTTCAGCCAGTTTCTTAGGTCACGCGGTTCAGATTATGCTGACGTGGCTTTCCGTATGGCGCGACTAAGCGCTCTACTACCCGCTCATTGATCCGTTGCATGTTTGAGCTGGGTTGGGGAATGCGGGTCACGTTCGCCCCATGACCTCTCAAAATGATTAAATAGATAGCGTAGAGTTCGCAGTGTTACTTGCGTTTTAGTCACAGTGAGCTATGGTCTGTGAAGACAGAATAACAACGATATACATTTACAGTCTCCTCACATCCAATGTAGTTTTTCTTCAAATTGAGGACTAGTCATCTATTGAAGACATGACTGTAAGTATATTACATCCATCCTGTTTTTATGTAGGTGTTTTAATAAAGGTTAAGGATGTCGGTGACGCTGATCGCTCCACGTTGGATGGGTATGGTTACGACGTAACCTGCTGGCGATAATAGTCGAGGATGCATTCCTCAATTCTATTCAGGCTTAATGTGATTATTTTGTCTTTGGTGAAGTGTTGTTGTAGAACATCCCGCAGTCGAACCGTTACTAGGTCCGCAAAACTACCACCATCACCATAATCACAAAAATGACTGAATGGATTCTCGGCTTCTAGATTTTGTGGGATATTGAGACACCCCATGCAATAGCTGTTTTGATCTGCTCTTAGAATGCTCCACAGTTTGCTAATTATGTTTTCGTGGGCATCGGTATCTGTAACACAGATAAGAATAAAGTACTTCACCAGCATTAAGAAATACATATTATAAATAATAGCTCTGTATCTGACATGCACCCTCTGTTAAGCAATCCATATCTATAATGGGTATGTAGATCCCGCAAGACACTTTCACTTTCCCCTACGACTACACTCTACTACCTGTATTATTACGGTACGATCATAGAGCTGTGTTTAAAAGTTCGAATGCCAGCTGTATTCAATATGGTCCCAGCCTACCATAATATATGAAGAAATGTCTTGTCTCTTCAGTTATATGCTTCTAGCACCATATATCCCTTTATTATACTAGTATTGTTAGGTTAACTGTATGCCTACTTGGAGAACCACATCGAAACTGTGAAAGATTTATCAAAAAGCCAACTTACCATTAGCAGCCTGCCACATGTTGATCTGGTTGCTGCTCACAGAGACCGGTTCTTCGATTCGACGAATGCTGGCCACCTTATACACGTTATTTGCTGACGTAGAATGACTCAGCAGAATATTATGCACTGTCTGGACATGTTACCGGGTGCGACTCCATCTTTGACCGGTTGAGTCATCAGTAACGTGTTACGGTTGTATCCCAAAAGACAGGTGATGTATGCAGCGCCATCTTTTATCGGTTTTAGCCTCGTGGTCTGGTTTCTCCATTACCACGTGTGATCGGATGCGACGCCATCTTTGACCACTTGTAGCCAGTGAGCACGTGGTTGTAGCCATTATACATGCGACCGGAAGCAACGCCATATTTGATCGGATGTGGCCATTACCCAGGTGTACCGGATGCATCGCCAATTTTCAGCGGCTTTAGTCACGTGGTTTGGTTTTGCCATTACCACGTGTGATCGGATGCGCCGCCATATTTGACCGGCTTTATCCAGTGGGCATGTGGTCTGGTTGTAGTCATTACATGTGACCGGAAGCAGCACCATATTTGACCTGTTTTAGCCAGTGAGCACGTGTTCTGGTTTTTCCATTAACCCAGTTTGATCAGGTGTATTCCTTAGATACGTGCACCTGTGACTGGCTGAACACCATCACACAGCCCAAGGACAAGTCTTGTGACTCTACCACTTCGCCATTGATATGATGACAGCGTTTAAGTCCCATCCACTACTGACAGTAATAAACGCTATTACAATATATAATCGGTTATTTTACAATAGATATACATGGGAAAGGCCAAGGTCTTCTGACGATCTGATCCGTAAATATGCATTGAAATGGTTAGTGGTAGACCTCCTAACCATGCCGCCATCTTTACTTTTCATTTTGCACATCAAAATAGACTATTTTTAAAATATTTATTTTACTATTTACAGTTTTACGTTTTTTAACTACACAAAACCGAAAGTAGTTATGTATCCTACCGCGTGATCTTCGTAATACTTGTTGTGTTGACACATAAGCGAATATAAGAAATTATTTTGGGTCCTGGGGTGAGCCACATTACGACTCGAAACCCCTTTACATACTACTTACATTCACACATATGTGCTATTTATGTCACATTATAGGAATGGACTCCCGCACATGTGATTAAAGGCACGTCAGACCTCTTTTTACTTTTACAAGATACCCGGGTGGTGTGATAGCATTGATGTCAGTATAATACGTCTCTATTATTACTATCGGGAGCATAATTCTTAACACTTTTGCGAACTAAACTTAACTTAACTTTTTTGCAAACTAAAACAGAGTTGTCAAATTCCACGCATACCGACAGGTTTTATCCTTCGAGATGTACAATTTCTGACACTATTTGTTGATTTTCTTTTCATATTTACGCAACTTTTTCATGTGATTACTTCATTGGCACCCTAGCAAAGTACCTTATAATATTTGTTTATACATTTCGCGATGAGTTCACGCGATTCAGCGCCATTTAAAACCGCTATATTCAAAGGTTCACTATCGTGCGTTAATCGGTTACTGCGATATTACACTAAGCGCATACCCCATGTTTGCCGGTACAAGGGACACAACTATTTCCAAAATACCCAAGGGAAATAACTGGCGTTATTTTTAAAAAAATATTATTTTAATGATTAATTTGCAAACTTCACTGATTATGTTATTTAATTGAATGTATGCTATTGAGACAGGTCTTTGTGTTATTTTCTCTAGAATTAATCACTGTCTATATGTTATTACGTGTTTATTAATTGTGGCAATATACCCATATATAGAATTATTAACCGTAGTCTGGCTTCAGACTTGTATCCTAAAGTTGAATAAGCCCAAGTTTATACTGCCTTTGATCAGTCCAGGACCTTGTGGCTTACCACTCTTCATTTCCTCTCAGTAGGTATGGGATGGTGGCCCTTGTGGGGCAAAGGCTAATATCCGAGGTAGGGGCCTATTCCCTCGCGCTCCTCACATCGGCCTACCCCGTGTAAACACACACACACACACCCACACACTCCCATAGACTGGGATTCGAACCCAGGTGCCTGGCGCCTATTCGGTCTACTTATCTATATAAGTATTCTACATGCCCGGGGCTTGCCTCACTGTCTTCAAGTGGTCGCGGGACGGACCGGGGGAAGAGGAAGCGGTCTGCGGATGCACCTGTGGGCGGGAAAGTCGGTGGGGAGACACACACCATGGACCGGAAGTCAACCGGAAGTAGTCAGGTCTCAGGTACTTTTGGACCCGCCAATTTAAAAAAAATAAGGATCCGGTTTTGTGACGTCAGAGCATAGGATCATGACTTTTATATAGTAAAAAATGACGTCACCACGAAGGATCCGGATCCTTATTTCCTCTTCCATTTGCACCTACCTTACTACTGCTCAGTGTGTTTGCCACTGCTTTCTAAGCGGCCGGCTCACATACCCCGTAAGTTACCGACGCGATTCGAACCACTGCTGATTCTCACCGTCGTCACGTTACTTACGAGAGTATACGAGATTTCGAAGAAAAGTAGCTATCCTCTAGGCCAGGAAGCCGGCATTATTTGGGAAATCGAGAGAAAATATGCAATACAATATTGATATTATGGCAAGGAAGAGCGTGGGTCTCCAAAATTATTCACAGTACACGAGGCAAAAGGGTGGAGGGACAGGGGTATCCCCTGGCAAAGCAGAAGTAATGTGCCTTCTTCACTGTGCTAGCCTACGGGACACCATTGAGTAAGGTGGTGTACCCATTTAGCTCCCTGATCAGGGTCACGTGAAGCCATGAGAGCCATTCGTGAATGAAGTTGGCGTGCAGCCGACAGACAGTTTTAGTTGTGGTCTCCAATTTCACGACGGTAGGTAGAGGAACTCTTCTTTGGAGACAATAGCTACGATCATCGACCAGTATGGTCATTGGTGGGAAGGAAAGCAATGGCAAATTACCTTCTTTACAAATACCAAGACAGTCATGTTTCGTTCAATAGAGAATCAGAGAAACAGCGTAATTGGGGTGCTCCATAGGAGCAGCCTCGCACAGTAGGGCTAGTCATGTGCACCAGACAGTCGGCAAGCAACTGAGTTTAAAAGATTAACATTTAAAGTCGGCAAGTGGAACGTTAGAACTGTGAATGGGGATGGCAAATTTGATAATATCAAGAAAGAAATGAGAAGTCATTTTAGGTATGTGTGAGATCAGATAGAATGGAATGGGGTTAATAACATCTATAGAATATAACATATTCCATTGTATGGAGAGAGAAAGCAGCGGTGGGTTGCGCGTATAAATGAATATTGTCATCATTGAGTGCCTTGCCAGCTGGCGTAGGCGTTCATGTCTTTCCACATATCTCGGTCTTTGGTGTTCTGGATCAATTCTGCTGATGATATGCCTTCATGCCACCGCCTCAATCCGCCCAGTATCATTCTCTTGGTCGGCCTCTGCCTCTCTTCCCTTTGATTTTTCCAGTCGTCATGATGTACTCCAATGCCTCTCTTCTCATCACATGACCAAAGAAAGCTGCTTGTTTCTTTATTATTGTTATATATAATGTTCTCGTTTCATTAGCCTCTTTCAGGGAATCGAGGTTAGTTACTCTGACAGTCCAGGGAATTCACAACATTAGTCTCAGGAACCACATCTCTGTTGCTTCCAAGTTCTTCCTAATTTGTTCATTTGTATTCCAAGTTTCACTGCCAAACAGCAAAAGAGGTTCTGGATAGCACTTCAGCACTCTCTTTCTTACATTCAATGTTTGTGGCTTATTGTAAAAGATACTTTTCATTTTCTGAAATGCAGCTTTTGCTTGCCATATTCTGTTCTTAATCTCTGTTGTGCACCTTCCATCTGATGTTATAAATACCTCTTCTTCTTCTTCTTCTTCTTCTTCTTCTTCTTCTTCTTCTTCTTCTTCTTCTTCTTCTTCTTCTTCTTCTTCTTCTTCTTCTTCTTCTTCTTCTTCTTCTTCTTCTTCTTCTTCTTCTTCTTCTTCTTCTTCTTCTTCTTCTTCGTCTTCTTCTTCTTCTTCTTCTTCTTCTTCTTCTTCTTCTTCTTCTTCTTCTTCTTCTTCTTCTTCTTCTTCTTCTTCTTCTTCTTCTTCTTCTTCTTCTAAACTTCTTCAGCGTTCCGAGCCATTGAGGTTCTTTACTGCAGAATACAATCCGTCTCCATTCGTCTCTCTGGTTGACCTTCTCTTGCCAGTCGTTAATTCCAAGTCCTTGTAGGTCTGTATATATATCATCTCTCCACCGTCTTCTTGGTCTACCTCGGGGTCTACGGTCATTTATTTCCTGAGTGTAAGCGAGTTTTGTTTCTCTATTGTCTTCCGTTCTTTGTATATGCCCCAGCCTTTGTAGCCTTCATGATACCAGTGATTAGGGAGGACTTAAACAGATCATAAATACCTCTAGGTATTTAAAATAATCCACTTGGTTAAGAATTGTCCCTTCTATTTCCATTTTACATTTTGGTGTGAACCGTTTTCTTTGATTTCACCATTGTTACTGTTTTCTTGATATTCGAGGAGAGTCCTATGTTTGCACTCTATGTTACTACAATGTCCAACAATTGTAGATCGTTTTCATTAACCGCCATCAATACTGTGTCATCTGTATAACGTATATTCTTTATATTATAACCTCCGATTAATTATCCCTGCTTTTCTTTGATCTCTCTCGCTATAGATGGAGAAGGCCTCGAGTCAGTTTTTACGAAATGGTATGGGTGCCGGTCTTTCAGAAAGCAATGGAAAACTATTGAACGTAATAGTTTAGTTTAGTTTAGTCGATGGATCAACATCACGGCACACCGGTGTAACCCATAAGTGCTCCGTTCTCCTCCTAACTTAAACCTGAGTCTGGAGAAACTCAGCTCAGTGCACGAACTACGTAGCACCGGCGAGTATCATGACATACTTTGGGTAGATTTTTAACTCGAAATTTTGCCCGGGCAGCGCCGTTAGGCTACTATTTTTCGATTTCCAACTGCCAAGGGATTATTTACGTGCGCAACAATACACACGGGCGTCCGATCTCACTACCCAGAGACCAGTGGACATTTTATTACTAGAAGTCCACGTGAAATAAATCACGGTCCTCACCGGGGCTTGAACCCGGGACCTCCAGCACTCGAAGCGGACACCATACCTCGAGACCACGCAGCGACAAGAGCCATTCCACACGAAACATTCCTTTCTCCACCTTACTAAGCATACTCTTTGAATCCGTAATGAATACAACGTGTGTTGCAGTAGTCTCCTCTAGCCAACGGAATGCTGCTGTTACTGCCTCCACCTCCATTCTCATTATTGAACGTAATATGAATTGCAAACAATTAGGTATATTAAGTTCTTGCAAGAGACATACTAGACACAGACACAATGTACATACCTTACAAAGAACTCCATCTTACACAGGTGAAAACAAAGTGTGACTTATCCAAAATTAGAAACAATCAATAAATATTTAATACTTATTATGTTATGTTTTGCATAGCCTTTACAGAACATCGCTGTCAACATCAGCATCTGTCAGCTGATTGTTAGATTTCTTAGCAAGATTACGCTCAGTAGTTTGCCATTGCTTTCCGAGTGGCCGGCTTACATACCCCGTAAGTTACCGACGGTATTGGAACCAAAGGTGATTCTCACCGTCGTCACGTTACTTAGGAGAGTATACGAGATTACGGAGAAAAGTCGTTAACCAATAACCTGTAGGCCAGGAATCGGGCAATTAAAACTGAAATATTAAAATAAAACTATAAGTACTACAGGACAGCAAAGCACGGCCGACGTTTCGGTTCATAGAACCTTTGTCAAGGACAGGACAACACAAACAGATAAAAATATAAATAAAGCACACAAAATAAAATTGAACACAGCTTCTTGTTGACAGGTACACGTGCCAAGAGATCACAACAGCAAAACATGCTTGTGTTGACTGCGTCCTGTAACGAATATGTGACTAACTGTTTTTATAGAGACAGAAGAGATCATGAATAAGGATAAATCAAAATCTATCAAAGAATATTACTGATAAAGTTAAGAGGTAGACCTTTTGATCTCAACATCGTACAAGTGTATGCATCAATAACAGACAGCGGTGATGACAGCATCGATAAATTTATAATGATTTCGATAATGATTTAAGGAAATGCAAGTATTAAGAATTAAATATCATAAACAATGACTTTAATGCTAAAGTTGGAAATCAACAGGACGACTGCACCATAGGCAAGTATGAATATGTGAACAGAATGAAAGAGGTTGCAGACTTTGTACAGTGGTCAAAAGAACATAATATGATTATTGGGAACACCTGGTATCAACAACATCATAGGAGATTATGGGGACGGAGGAGTACTGGCCAGAACATCAGAAACCAGATCAACAGAAGATTTTGAAATGCCTTAAAAGTCACAAAAACTATACCAAGGTAGACTGCTACAACGACAATAAATTAGTCGTGAGCAATATACATACAAAATTAAAGAAAGTCAAATTACACCAAGAAACACAAAATGTGATCTACGTGGACTGAAGAGTGAGGAGATAAAAGATAAATTCAACGTAGAGGTAAATAACAGATTTGATGAATTGTCCAATCTGGAAATTATATTGACCAATGGGAATTATGAAAAAAAAAAAAATCAGTCAGCCAAGCTGCAGAAACAACTATCCCAAAAATGAAGATGATGGTACTAAGAAATGGATGATGGAAGATATCCTAAAAGTCATGGAAATAAGAAAAAATAACAAAAGTAACCATGAAAAACATTAAGAGATTCACGGGAAAATTAGGAAATTGTGCAAAGTGGCAAAAGAAGCATGGCTTGAGGAAAACTGCAGGGAAATTGATAACCAACACAACTCCCGGAGTTAAGTTGAATTGAGTTGAGTTAAGAACCGACATCACTGCACTCAAGACATTCCCATACGTGCTCCGTCCCCTCGTTCAACAGCCAACGAAGAGTCACACTACTAATCGTTCCCACCGCTTTCTGAAGTTCTCCTGGTCTTCCCTCTCAGTTTTGAGATTCTTCCAGAACCCCTGCCGATCCTCCGCAATCTCATTCTTTCCACATATGGGTTCTCAATCTGTTCCTCCGCCTTATCCACCTGGTCCCACAATAGCACGACAACCTCCCACTTGTCCATGGGCAATCTGCCACCAAGAGGTGCATTCCCTGCTAGAAAATCAACCTGTTCATTCCCCCGCACCCCCGCATGGCCAGGGCAAAATATCCATACAATTCTGATAATCTGTGACCTCTGAAGCGACAAGAGCCATTCCACGCAAAACATTCCTTTTTCCACCTTACTAAGCATACTCTTTGAATCCGTAATGAATACAACGTGTGTTGCAGTAGTGTCCTCTAGCCAACGGAATGCCGCTGTTACTGCCTCCACCTCCATTCTCATACTGGAGGTCGTAGTCTCATATGCCAGACTCTCCTTTTTCAAGACTCGCCCATTAGCCTTTGCAATAAAGCCCCAGCCACTACGTCTGTTTCTCACCACTGACCCATCAGTGTAGATGACTATGTCACCTTGATGTGTGTTGCTCTGGATCAGCTGCTGCACTTCAAACTCAGTGCGGCCCGCTGTCCATTCTCTGCACTCACGACCCAGTGTTATTATTACATTGTACCAGTCCATCGTGTCTTCCGGAACTTCAACCCCCTCTCTTTCACGATTGATGGTCTCTAGATCATACACCTGACGTATAGAAAGTTCTGCCTGAGCCATCCAGGACCTGCCTCGTATTAGTCTATGACCCTTGACCATATCAATGGTTGCATGCAGCGGGTGATCCCTATCTGCAGAAACTCTTATTAACTCACACAACTCCCGGAATACCAAATTAATGCACAAAAGAATTCATGACATCACTTAGAAAAGAACACACATCGGCTGGTTGTATAAAAACCAACGATGACAAAATCATAACAGAAAAAGATCGGATTTTAAATGCGTGGTCATATTATGTGACAGATCTTTATAACTATACAAGAGAGGAACAATATGATATTCCATATAATAATGAAGGACCATCAATTTTGAAGACGGTAGCTCAGAATGCTCTTAATCATATGAAAACTGGCAAGATCTCGGTTCCAAATAATATCACAACAGAAATGATCAATGCCTCAGAAGAATATGGAAGAAGCCAAGTCACCAGACTGCTGAATATTCTTCTTCTTCTTCTTCTTCTTCTTCTTCTTCTTCTTCTTCTTCTTCTTCTTCTTCTTCTTCTTCTTCTTCTTCTTCTTCTTCTTCTTCTTCTTCTTTCGTTTGCCTGAAATATGTTTATAACTGCAATGTTGTCTCTTGTATGAATCTAACAGTCTTTTTTAGTTCACTCAGCGGTCCATAGAGTTTATTTTCCACTGTTGTCTCTCTAGGCCAGAAGGTTCGCCTGGATATGTGCAGTGATGTAGTTTGGGCAATCCTGGAGTATGTGCTCTGCTGTCTGCGACGCCAAACCACATGTGCACATGGCTGAGTCACCAATCTTGAATTTTGCATAGTTAGTTAGTTAGTTAGTTAGTTAGTCGAAAGATCATCCTCATTGCACATAGAACCATTAAGTCCATAAGTGCTCGGATCCCCTCCTCAGCAAATCCCGCAGCGTGTAACGGCTAACGACACCAGTTCTGTGTTAGTTTATCAATCTTCTTTGGCTTCCTGCGTAGTGTTCTTGTTTGGCCACCCCTCTTTTAATCTGCTGTTCTCGCAGTCTGGCCATGGTTGTAGATTCACAGTCATCACTTGGTTCACGCAAAAGTCTTACTTCTCGTAGAGCATTCAGAATATCAGCCTGGTCCATGGCGCGTCCGCCCTCCACCGTAGCCTCACCTGCGAGCTTGTCAGCCCGCTCATTTCCTTGTACTCCCGCATGCCCTGGCACGAAGATGAAACTAATCTTTGCCAGCCGAGACCGCCCCAGAGGCAGCAGCCATTCTCTTCGGATCGACCCCTCCTCTACTCTCTTGATCATGTTCATTGAGTCGCTAAGGAAACATGCCCCAGTGAATGTCTGTGTCTCGAGCCATGTTATTGCTTTACTTACTGCCATGACTTCCATAGTCAGGCTACTTGTGGTTTCAGTGAAAGCACCAGAGTCCTCCTTCACAATTCTCCCTCCGGCCCGAGCCGTAAAGGCCCATGAGCTTCTCACATGTCGGACGACCGACCCATCTGTGTAGATGACAGCATCACCGTCTAGCGAATTCTCGAAAATCAACGCTTGTACTTCAGCCTCCACAGCAGCCGGATTTTCTTGTCTGCATTTTCTATCTAGTTGGATGCAAACTGAAAAGGATGTGCAGAAATCTGTTGGCACTTGTACCCACTCCTCGCCAGGTTCTAAGTCCTCAAGTGAACACACCTGTTGAAGAATGTCTTCGGCTTGACCCATCCACGACCGTCCTCTTTTTAACCTGCTGCCCTTCACCTTCATAATTTCATTATGCAGTGGATGTTGTATGTTTGCGTTACCTCTGAGGTTGGCGCGTGCTCTGCAAACTTGTAGTCTCTCTTCAATTGTTGGAAAATCAAGAAGGTAACGCATCGCCCTGCATGCTGTATCTCTTGTACATCCAAGAATAATGCGCATAGCTTCATTCTGTATCCTTTCCATCCTTTCTATCTGCTTACGGCTGAGAGTCAGGATTGCCATTGCATACTCAAAAACAGACATGACCAGCCCCTCGTACAGAAGACATAGATGGCGCTGCTCACAGTTTGCTGCCGCCATCACCCGCATCGCAGCCAAACCCCGCTTGGCCTTTGTTATCACCTGGTCTATGTGCTCATTATAAGCAAGGCTTCGATCAAACCGTATCCCCAGGTAATTCATTGCCTGCGTTCTTTCCACCGTCTCTGAACACAGCTTTACAGTTGGTGTTGGAGTGTTGACAATATGATTATTCAACGAGAACCAAGTCACTGTTGCCTTTGTTGGGTTGACCATTGCCCCAGCTTCATCACACCAAGTACTTATGCGATTGAGTTCGGTTTGTAGTTCCACAGCAACCTGCTCTCTATCCTTACCCTGACGATACACTAAAACATCATCGGCATATGACAATGTCCTGCCAGGTCCAGTGATCTGCTCACTGGTGATTCTCACTGTGTAGGCGTTGAACAGTACCGGAGATAATGGTGATCCCTGTGGTAGGCCAGGATATATTGTTGTTGGTTCCGAAGTCCAACTGCCACATCTAAAAATTACTTTCCGTTGGAAGAGGGCTGCAGCGATCCAACTAAGGAGGAATGGACTTACTTTGAGGTCAAGAAGCTGAAGCATTAAAAAATCCAATGGTACTCTGTTGTACGCGTCCTCAAGATCAATCGCTGCAGCAAAGGTTTCAATGCCTGAGTGGAAACCTTCATAGACATCATGGGCAAAAACTGCTGCATTGGTCCAGGTTTCTCTTTTTGGACGGTACCCACCCAGGGTAGGTGGGAAAACACCTTGCCTCTCTAGCTGGCTTGATATTTTCCTGGCAATTACCTTCTCCAGCAGCTTGCCTATTGTATTCTGCATGGTTATAATTCGATATCCCTGAATTTTTGTGTGGTCTTTGTCAGGCTTCGGCAAGGGAATCAGATAGCTGTGTAACCACTCCTCCTTGATGCTAGCACTCCCTATACTGTTGTTGTACATGTCTGCTAGTTTCTCTAGCTCGTTGTCGGTACACCTATTGATGTCGTCGTATCTTATGCCATCAGGCCCTGGAGCGCTGTTTTTTTATCGTCGAAGCACAGCCTTGATTTCTTTCACTGTCACTGTGTCTTCATCCGAAGTGTTCTGGGCCTTGCACCTGTCTGAGGTGACCTCCTTGGCCAGATTTCGGCCTCCCATGTCTGTCTGGTTGCTCTGCTCTAGATAGCGTTCAAAGAGGGCTTTGCCCTTGTCCTCGTCAGTCCTCTGCCAGATGAGGTCAGCACCTTGGAAGTCAGAAATGCTCTTATTCTTGACTACACCACTCATGCTTTTATGTAGTCGCCAGAACAATTTCAGTGACTTGTCTGTGCTTACTCTTTGACACACCTCTGCCCATTTTTCGCTTTTAACCACCTTGACCAGTTTTTTGAAATAGCTTACTTTTGTGTGCATCTCTCTTTCTAAGTGCATGCAGGGACTAGGATGACCAGCTCTGTTCTTCTTGGCATTTTGCCATCTCCTTACAGCACTACGCTTATCCACCCAAGCCTTCTCCACCTCGAAATTCCACCAAGGTGGCTGCTCCCAGCTTTTTTTCCTGCCCTGAAGCTTTCTGCGCTTGTCACGTCTTATTTTACTCACCACATCTTGCCCTGTACTGTCATACTGGAAAGTCTTTACCTTTAGCTTGTGCTGCCTGGTTCTGCCTTTCTCCACCAATATGCTGCAAGGGTGGTGGTCGCTGCCGTGGTGTCCTAGGACACCCCATCTACACACTGTAGTGAGTGAAGGTGAAACCAGCGCCAGATCAATAGCACTGTCCTCATCGCCTGGACGGCTTGCTGTCCTGGTGACACAGCCACTGTTGATACAAACCAGGTCAATGGTTTCAAGTGCAGTCTCGAGCTCCTCCCCCTTGTGTGTTGGAGGAAATGTTTCCCCATGATCTGCCTTTAGCGTTGAAATCGCCACAGAAAATAACATTTCTCTCGTGACCTAATATGTCACTTAAGCACTGCCACTTCTGGGAATCCATACTCGCGTTGCGGGCATAAACATTAACCAACACGAATGGTATACTGGATTGAACTCTCAACGCCTGTATTTGTATATCGTCACTGTCCCAACTGGACATGTCTAGCTCTGACGCCACCATGCTGTCACGAACGAGAATCGCCATTCCCAGATGTCGTCTGTTGTAGAAACATTTGAAGCCGGCAATTCGGAGTAGCTGATCGCCCAGTCTCGTCTCCTGGAGC
This sequence comes from Cepaea nemoralis, assembly GCA_014155875.1. NCBI lineage: Eukaryota > Metazoa > Mollusca > Gastropoda > Stylommatophora > Helicidae > Cepaea > Cepaea nemoralis. Next base: position 47,315 of record JACEFZ010028496.1, read on the forward strand.
GCTACAATGTCGTTCCTGTAAACCAGGGTTTCTAAAATAGAGCCCCGTTGTTTTACGCTGGCGCAGTTCCAATACAGAATACGGATATTCCTGAGTCCTAGACGGTGACACTTGAGTCTAAAACGTCTTAAACCACCACGCTTACCTTGTCGCTTTCTGCCTGCCCGGCGCCCACGCCGCCTCGTTAGGTTGACTGCTGACCGCTCGGAGAACACACGTTGTTCCGCCATGTTGAAAAACCGAAAACACAGAAACCACACACGCTGCGCAAAATTCACTCAAGGATTGCTTCGCTCGATGCACGAAACTCCGTAGCATCCGCGCAGATCTTGATTAGAAACACCTGGTTTTACATCCTGGAACACAAATTACACGCAAGAGATGAATAAATCCATCTCCTACGCGAAAAAGTTAACGATCACAAAACAACCCGACCGTCCGTCGTCATCTTGAAACCGGAAGAAACCTTGAATTATGCATACATGTGGTCGCGTAATCTATTGTGTCCTGTTCTGAGGCTCAGAAGAATGACCTGTTCTGGTCTGTCCATTACGTGGTAGTCGTCTTGAGTAAGGTTTGGTGGCCTTCTGACTGATTTGATCATTCTTTTCTTTTGGTGGTATGTAATTGGCACATCAGGTTGCTCTTCTTTTGCTCCTTCCTTAGCCAATCGATCAGCTCTGTCGTTTCCGGGAACTCCACAGTGGGATGGTATCCACTGTATGGTGACCTTACGCTGACTGCTAAGTTCAGAAAGTAGTGTCCTCAGAACTGGCAATTTCCCAGACAGGAGCGGCTCTATTACGGATTTTGCATCTGTCAGTATCACCACAGGTTGTGTACTATGGCTGGTATTTTGTAATTTCTTTGTGGCTATCTTGATTGCCTCAATTTCAGCATAATAGTTATGGCAGTACTTTCCTGTTGGAATTCTGGCCATGTGCCTAGTATTTTTGGGGTATTCTATGTACACTCCCGCTCCTCCATTTCGAACAGCATTTTGTGCTGACCCATCTGTGTAGACTCGGATCCAGAGATCCTGTGGGTATTCGTCATCAAGGAAGCTGAGAGTGGCTGTTCTGCGCTGTACACTGTTCTGTTCTTCCTTGTCAAATATTCCTCTCACTTTTGTCTGGATTTGTAGCGATAGTCTATGTTCATCTTTCACTGCTGAATATAATATATGATACTGGAGATATACCTCTTGAATTATGTAATTCTATATTAATTGCAATCCCAAAGAAATCAGGAGCCTTTGAATGCGGTAAACATTGAACAATTAGTATAATGAGCCACACCACGAAGATTTTGGTAAGAATCATCATGCAAAGAATTAGGAAGAAAATACAATCTAAAGGAGGAAGAACATTGTGGGTTCTCAGAAGGCAAGGTGTCAGGGAGCTTTCTTTAATTATGATTCTTTAATTTTGGCTTGGTTCTCTAATTCAGCTTTCTTCAATTCTCTTTCAGCTGCTCTTTCCTCTCTTTCCTTCGCTTTCTCTTCTAATTGAACCTATTCTTTAAATTTAATCTCACTTCAATTCGATAGTTCTTCCCCTGTTAATCCTAATTTCTGGCCTGACTCTATGAAGTCGTTTAGAGTAGCCATAATGGTTGAAAATTATGTTTACAATGTCAATGTATCACACAAAAATTACAGTGTACAAGTGAATTTCAATCAATATAATATACAATAATATATAATAAATATATAATGAAAACAATGGGGAAAAATAGTGTAGACCTGAAATAGTCTTACAAATATAATGGAAAAAATACTTAGCTGCCGATGACGTTTGGAGCTTTATCTGTACTTCAGTTTTTCTTCAGAAAGGGGGGGGGGGGGGGTAGGTTTTGCTGGTCCTGAATAGACTCACTTCGTCTCTACTATACGGATTCCAATCTGGTTGCTGAGGAGAGAAAAATATTAGTAGGTGTTCGATGCACCTTTGTAGTGTGGGCGCGGTCAGATTGTCTGTGTATAGGTTTGTATGTATTCATTCGAGTATGGATGTGTAATTTCTACTGTCAGTGGTCGTGAATTAGTCGGATGATATAGACATCTTTTACTTTTTGGTTATCAGCCACTCTATTTTATATTTTTAATAACAATAACGCCAGAGATCACCTTAAGACAAAGAGCTGCCTTCGTTCACTCTTTTTCTTATATAGCCTAACTAACACAATCGAGTTAGCAACTTTCGCTCTTTATTCTGCGTACAGTTCAAAATCAGATGAGCGACCCACATTAATTCTGTATCATACTGCGGTTTAAATCACCGTGACGAGCATCTCACTTTCACTCTCTATTTTACATATGGTTCAAAGCCCCCACGTTCACTCCCTGTCATAGTCTTACTTAGACATAATTCTGGCTCGCATTTCAAGGCAGAGGTGAAACAATTACAATAATGGCACTCGCACACACGGCAACGATAGTTTCAACCTGTTTATTCACAAACTATTCACATGGGCAAACTCCCATGAGTTGCGCTCTTGGCAACACGCAACTTGTACAACAACATTATCACAGGATTATAATCATTCATGAGAGATAATACAATATAATGGCATAACATAGCTCTCACACTGTCTCCGTTCACACACAGCTCGCTTCATAACTCAGTCGCGCCATCAAGTCTACGATCATATCACAACGCTCACTAAACACAACCACTGCCCTATGTCTGTCCGTCTCGATGTCCTGAACCCGTCTGACCAACACAGGTACGTTTGGCCAGTTCACGGCTGCTCACAGTCCGTGAGTCCCGTGCGGGGTGGTGTGGTGCGGTGACCACGGGCCTTAGCCTGTTTATCGGTCTACTCTCACTCTGTGACCGTGATGCAGAACGCCAGGCTCTCTGCCCTGTTATCCTGCCGTAACCTGTCTCCTGTCGATCCCCTGCCATTCAGGGTATTGGGTCCCTGACAAAAGGATACAATAAATATTGTGTATTTGCTGGGAACATTAATTAAGCGTTCTAAATAAGTAAGCAAAGACCTACATCTTTGCTTTTATTGACAACACAACGGTTTTTATGAAGTAACACATGTGAACATGATGATTAAGGTGCTTGCAGATTTACAAATATATGGGAAAGATCTTAGACTTGTAAAAAACATACATTCGAAACAATAAGCTATCATAAGACATTTTAATGAAGTAGATTAATATCAGCTGGTCTCCCTGGCCTAGAAGTTTACATCTTTCTCCGTAATCCCGTATACTCTCGTGAGTAACGTAATGTGCGCGAGAAACGGTAGCGGTAACTTACGGGGTATGTGAGCCTGTCGCTCAGAAAGTAGTGGTGAGCGTAATATACTGAGCGTAATATTGCCTAGTACATCAACAGCAGCTGAAAATTTTTGGCGTTGACTGCAACGTCCTGTAAGGTATATGAAAATAATAATTAATATCAGCCTATGAAGAGAGGTATGTGACAGAGATGTGTAAAGTCTCCAGATCTTTTTTCCCTATACAGTGAAAATATGTTTAGAAATTTAGAAGATATGAGAGGAATCACTAATGGGAGACGTAACAACAATAACATTAAATATGTGGATGATACTGTATTGATTACAGACAATGAACAGGATCTGCAACATTTAGTAGATGCGGTTGTTGTACACCGTGAACAACTAGGGTTAGAATTAAATTGTAAGAAGACACAAATTACGGTCGTCACTAGGAAGAAAGAAATAACACAATGTAACAATCAGGTAATTGGAAATATTCTTAAACAAAACAATCGGTACAACTATCTCGGAACAGTCATAACATCTGATGGGAGGTGTCTTTAACAAGTTAGAACAAGAATCGCTATGGCGAAGGTAGCCTTTTGCAAGAAATCGGAAAACATACTGACCAATAAAAAGCTGTCAATTGCAATGAGAAAAACAGTGTTAAATCGCTACATAGAACCTGTACTTCTGTGTGGATGTGAAACGTGGACAATGAGCAGACAAGCTTAAAAAACATCTAATGCAAAGAATACCATGGACTCGTCATCATCTCATCTCATTATATTCCTCACCTTGCTGTGTCGAGGTAAAGTATAAACAGCGGGAGAGTGCCCGCTTATGGGCTTCATGTATCGATATTCCCAAGGACTCTCTTATTCTCTGTGTCCATCGTTTACGTGGTCGACCTTTTCTACTGCTTCCCTCTAGTCTGTCCATCATTGCTTGTTGTGGCATACTGTTAGTTGGTAACCTTCTTTCATGGCCAAGCCATTTGACTTGCTACCTTCTAATAAAGTCTATTGCAGCTACAACCCCCATTGTAGTCCTGATTTCTTCGTTTCTGATCCTTATCCTCTTCTTGATACAATGAGTATTCTTCTCAGGAAGAATTGTAGCATTCTCATTTCAGTTGTTGTGATTTTTCTTTTCTCTTGTTCTGTCATTTACTGGCTTGGCATTGGTAACATAGAGTTGGTAGGAAGATTATATTCATTTTGGTCAGTCCGTTTATACTTCTTAGTTTTTCTACGAGCAGTATGAAGATCCCTTGCCGGCATGCTAGGCCAGTCGCATGGACAGTCATAAAAGAAATGAGCTAGTCCTGAAAGAAACAAATTAAGCCCTTAAACTGATCAAAGAAATTAGACGTAGACAGTCACAAATTTTGAACACGTTATACGAAGAAATAAATTAGAGAATTTGGTGAAAACTGGCAAGATTGAGGGAAAACGAACAAGGAAAAGGCAGTGAAATAAATATCTGGATGACTTGGTCACGTGGCATGGTCGAGACAAGAACAATGAGCTGACCCACTTTAATGGTGATCGAGTGAGATGGCGAAACATGACCGCCCACGCTTATCGGCACGGGAAGTGGTGTAATAACTATAATGCCCCTTTTTGAGGTACACATTTCCTTTATATTCCTACTGATTATCGGCTTTCCACCTCATTTCGAAATCTATGTTTAGCTTTTTTTCGGACGCTGGCTGGGTTTTGACGTAAGAGGAGTGGGGTGGTGGGTAGGTCTAATGACGTAAGAGAAGTTGGGTTCTTGGTGGGTGGTGTATAGCGACCCGTGTTCTTTGGTGGGTACAACAATTAAACAAAATTAAAGCTGGTTGGTGAGGATGGGGACGGAGCGCTTATGGGAATGTCCCGAAAGCTGTGATGTCGGTTCCTAAATCAATCAATCAATCAATCAATCAAACATTAAACAACAAAATAACAAACAAACGATAAAAGATGCATACAAGTTTTTTTTGTTGTTGTTGTTGTAATAGAGGAAAGAGAATACATTGAACGATAAAAGGTATGATATACTCGAAGATAATGCATACATAATGAACATTAAAAGACATTAAATTAAATGGTGAGAGGGGTTGTTGATACATTATCAGGCTGGTCTTGACATTTAATGTAGAAGTAAGAGAGGGAAGCTCTAGATTGTTCGTGGGTGAAGATATCTGCCCCGTGTTTTTTAAACCCCATATTTGTTTCCACATGAGCCTGTTGGGTTGTGAGAAAACCGGGTATTGAAGACAAGAAAATATAGAATGCGACGTCATTTGAATAGATGGCGTGGAAATAAATGCTGTCCCTAGTAGTGCTGGGAATTTTACTGCATCACGTCGCATAACGTCATAGTCTGACGTATTTATTTGTCATATTGAGGCTATACTAATGTCAGAATTTACTTTAAAAATCAGCTAACGTGTATTCGCGATGTCCACATAGTGATCAAGGCTCATCTCGTCACAATATGGGTGTACCTAACCATGCTCGGGCCTGGTGTTGCCTCTTTAGCTCTCTTCAGCGCACGTCTAATATCCTCTACCTGTATCATCTCCTCATAGTCTTCCTTCCTAGTGACCTGTGACAAGGATTCTATGACCATATCCATAACAGCCTTGTCCTTTTAATCAGTCTGTTTTAGAAATCGTGCAAGAAAATCATCCCCTCTGTCCTTGTCAGTTGTCACTGGTCGGCTGTTATCATCATAAACTGTACCATGTGTTGAGTTGAGTTGAGTCAAGAACCGACATCCCCATAGAACATGGACATTCCCATACGTGCTCAGTTCTTACGTTCAACAGCTAGCGAAGAGTTATACTACTAATCGTTCCCACCGCTATCTGATTAAATGTTCTCCTGGTCTTCCCTCTCAGATTTGAGATTCTTCAAGAACCCCTGCCGATCCTCCGCAATCTCATTCTTTCCACATGTGGGTTCTCAATCTGTTCCTCCGCCTTCTCCACCTGGTCCCAAAAGCGAACGACCACCCCCCCCCCTTGTCTGTACCATGTGTACCGGGCACCACCTTTCTGTTCATCTTTCGTTGCAGTCTTCAGAATTTTCCGAATGTCACATTCATACAGACTTAATTTATAAACTCTTCCCACTTCAACTGTTTTGCCTCTGCTGCTTGGAGTTTAAAATCCTGCACATTACCTTTTTTTTATACCTTTCAGCCTCCTCCAGTTCTGTGTCAACTGAACTGGTTTCTCTCCATACTCTCTGCCAATTCCTTATGGCCGCCTTTTTAACTCCATGATTGCTCCACCTGTGATGTCCACCATGGTGGTTGTGTGAAAATTCTTCTTGTTGGTTTAGACCGTCCCGATGATCTAATGCGCCCCATGAGCGAAGAATTGTAGCATTCATAATTTAATGCCCTGTGGGCTCTTATAGCCTAGGCTGTGCAACGGGGATGTGTTTTGTCACCGGAACTCTTCTCCCTATATGGCGAAGTAATAATAAGAGGGATAAAAGAGAAGCCGGGAATGCTAACCGGAGGTTATAATATAACCAATATACGATATGCAGTTAGTTGGTTAGTCAGTTAGTCGCGTTTCCATCTTCACGGCAAAGGGTCACCCCCAGTAATGTTCCGTTCCCGTGCCAGTGAATATCACAAAAGATGCTCCTCACTACCCCATGTGAAAAAGTGGAACAAACATAATGCAAAACTAGCTAATTCAGCAACCGGCCGCCGTCATTTTCTGAATATGCAATTGACAATACAAAACCGTGGACATATGTAAAAGCACTCCACACGAAACAGCTCAACCGCATACTTGCCTTCTTGAACCGGAAAGTTTGCAGATGACCAACGCTATGCAGATGACACATTGTTGGTGACGGTTAATGCAAAACATTTACAACAATTGTTGGACATTGTAACAAAGAGTGCAAAGAAAGGACTCTCCTTGAATATCAAGAAAGCAGTGACAATGGTGATAACAAAGATAAAAGTGATAATTTTAAATAGAAATAGAAGGGGACATTTTTAACCAACAGAATATTCACTAGGATTAAAGAATATTATATCCTCGATAAATATACATGAATATCTATAAATATATACAAACATAGGAAAATACAAAAAGATCGTTCTTCAGCCAATAATATGCGGCGGATACGATGACTTCGTCACAGCTGTTTCCTGATAAAGTTTCCGTTCAGTAGTTTTTAATGTGGTGTGAGTGGTGTGCCTTCACATCCTGCTTTCCCTGTGTCGTTTGACACTAGGAACTTTTTGCATATAAGACTCACTCTCCACACTCATACCAAGCCTTTATTATTATTGGGCACATTCATTTCCAGGCTTCCCTCTCACTTGCAAACCCTGCCTTTCTCACGACAAAGCTCTTGTGGTGTTGTGTGGGTAATTATCTGTAAGTAAAGAAGTGTCGTTCCCCATTCCCAGCAAGAATATGAAAGAAGATACTACTCCTTCCGGCCGCTGCTCTCGTCGGAGCTGTCGCCGCAATGTATCGGCCGTGCATCACCTAACACGTAGATTCAGATGAGTTCAGGTTCTCTCAGTGAGATAGAGAAGTCTATTTATACCCCCGACATCATCCTATCGACCAGTAACCATTCAGTCCACCTGGCCACCCCATCGACTGAAAGACGCAAGAGATAGCACAGTGGATCCCCTCTTCCGTTTTAAGAAGACAGAACATAAATGGTGGGAATCCGTGGATATGTAATGTTTATAGTCAAATGAAAGATGACAGTATGCAGAGTTAAGGCCGTATGATGAAAGATAGCCCCCGTCCATCTGCTGCCAAGAGCAAGCGAAATCATCTGGGAAGCTATAGTATTCAGATTCGTTCCCAGGCAATGCCAAGAAGAAGACGCTTAGCTAGATTGGCCAACGGTCAACCCACTCGCAATATGGCAAGACTGCCGTTTCGCCAATTCGTCTCACTAGTCGAGACAACCAGTTAGCTTTATAGACCAAGGTCTAGCAGTATTAAATAAACCCCATTGTTACCTTTCATTCAACCAGTAGCATGCTGCGCTTCATCTGTCGCACTCTTTGAAGTGTCAAATAGACATGAGGCAGTCTACATATGGTAGGTGATTAAACCGACATTGATGGCCTAAGAATTTACATTAGTGCGTATTTGGTGCAAGGTGCCCTATCGGGTTTCCCCCCAAGACAAGACATATATCTAATCGTTCTATTAAAAGATCGTGTTGTTAAAGTAACCCAGAGAACTATCTTCCATGGTGATTGAGCGAATAAGAGAACTGAGGGTTCCCGAAAGCTGTTTCGACCTGTTTACCCAAACCCAAAGAAGGCCTGAGGACATGGGCCACTGGCGTTTTGTCACACCCTGTACAGTTAAAATATTTTCAGACATATATAAGATATGGAAGGAATCAACATTGGGGGACGATGCATCAATAACATTAGATATGCAGATGATACAGTCTTGATTGCAGACAATGAACAGGACCTGCAACATTTAGTAGATGCGGTTGTTGCACAGAGTGAACACCTAGGGTTAGAATTGGATTGTAAGAAGACAGATTATGGTCATCACTGGTAAACATGAAATACCACAATTGATTGATTGATTGATCTAGGAACCGACATCACAGCATTCGGGACATTCCCATAAGCGCTCCGTCCCCATCCTCAGCAACCAGCGAAGAGTTCCAACACTAATAGTTCCAGTAGCAATCTGATTATATGTCCGTCTCGCCTTTCCTCTGAGTGTCGAGCGTCGGCCAGATCCCCTCGTCACTCCTCGTTGCCTCATTCTAACCAGACTATGGTGATCCATTTGCTCCTCCGAGGTGTACACGTGCTCCCACAAGGCCGCAACCACATCTGCCTTGTCATGCATCAATACTCCACCAAGTTCTGCCGAGCCAGCCAATCTGTCCGCCTGTTCATTCCCCAGCACAGCAGCATGCCCAGGAGAAAAGATCCAGGTGATGCTTGCTACCCGTGACCTCCGAAGCGAAGCAAGCCACTCTGCACGAAGCTTGCCTGTTCTCACCCTTCTCAGCTTGCTTTCTGAGTCATTTACAATCACAATATGTGTATGTATCGTGTTTTCTATCCAGCGGAAAGCTGCACTGACCGCCTCCATCTCCATTCTTAAGCTATATGTAGTGTCATCATACGCCAGGCTCTCCTGCACCAAACGCCGACCATTAGTTTTTGCCAAGAACCCCCAATCACTTCTCCTACCTCTCAACACCGACCCATCCGTGTAGATAATCACATCACCCGGGCGAGAATTTTCCTGAATTAATTGCTGAACTCCCACTTCCGTGGCCCCTGCTGACCACTTCCTGCACTCCCGGCTCAATGTAATGTACAAGTAAATGGGCGTATTCTTAAACAAGTGAATCGGTTCAGTTATCTTGGAACAGTCATAACATCTGATGGGAGATGCCTTGAAGAAATTAGAAAAAATATTGCCATTGCGAAGGTAGCATTTTGCAAGATGAAAAACATACTTACCAATAAAAAGATCTCAATTGAAACGAGAAAAAAGAGTGTTGAAGTGCTACATAGAATCTGTAGTTTTGTATGGATGTGAAGAGTGGACAATGAGCAGAGAAGTTGAAAAACATTTGATGGCTGTGGAAATGTGGTTTCTGAGGAAAATGTAAAGAATACCATGGATAGACAGAAAAACCAATGAACAAATCCTGCAAGAAACAAACCAAGATCGTAAACTGATTAGAGACATTAGACGTAAACAGTCGAAATGTTTTGGGCATGTTATGAAAAGAAATGAATTGGAGAACTTGATGACAACTGGTAAGATTGAAGGGAAAAGAACAAGGGGAAGACCGAGAAGTAAATACCTGGTTGACTTGGTCATGTGGCATGGTTGAGACAGAAACATGGAGCTGATCCACGACTATGACGATCGAGTGAGATTGCAAAACATGACCGCCCCCGCTTATCGTTCTTATCGGTGTTGCACAGGATGGATGGATGGAGTTTTCAATGTGCTTTCTGAACGACTGGCACCCATACAATTTCATAAAACAAGCAACGTAAGGCGATCTGCTGCCAGATTGCCCACAGCTGTGTTTATGTGTCACTGCATTGAAACCTTGCTTCTCCAACAGCCCCATTAGGCTCAAAATTGAATGCCAGTTAATCAACTCTCTGGGATGCGTCCATCCAGCAGGTTTCAACACTGTTGTGGACGCCACTATTTAACTGTGCCATCTTCTCCAACTGCTTGCACTGTCTATTACTATGCTGTCCTCCCCCCCCCCCCCCCATTATGTATTCATACTTGACTGTCTCCACACCCCTATATTTTCATATCAGACTGTTCGCATATTTTTGGTGACCTAAATCCTATCTGGCAACCTACTTAAACTCTGCAGCCAAAGAGTGCCTTCGCAACTGGCAAAGCCGCCTTTTCTGCTCCCGCATGGAAACCGAGTAGTGGTGCTTTTTGATTTTTGTATTTCGTTGTTTTATCTATCTGTGATGTCCTGTCCTTGACAAAGATTCTGAGACTCGAAACGTCGGCGGTCATGTGTTTCGTATTGTACGCTTTTGTGTGTATTTTATTTTATTATTCATTTTATATATTCATTGATTACTTCTGATTTTGGATTGTCACCTGTATTCCGGTACGATGGATCTCCTTGTAAGGTATGTGCAACGTGTTTGTGTTTAGTACGTTTCTTCTCACAGGAGCTAAATATACCTATCTGTTTCCAATTCATGTGTTTCGAACGCGGGTATGCTGGATTATGAAATCCTTTGCCACGGAGCTGGTTAAAGGTTACATAAACATACAGCATAAATGTTATGGAAAATGTCAACCATGAAGAGACAATTTTGATCCATTCGAAATTTGTGTAAATCATATATTAGAACCTGGATACAGATGACACAATTACTCTCAAATAGTGCTAATGGAATAGAAAACAAGATCCTCTCTGTCAAGATATGCAATGACAATTGCAATCTTTTTCTGAATTAAAGTAAAGCAAACATAATGTCCATTGACAAAACTACATAACAAACAAATATCACTATCAACAATTAATAATTGAACATCTTGCCTCCATAATAAATAACACTGGGGACTGTTTCAGAGAAGTTAGACCCAGTTGGCTATGCTATAACATTGCAGAGATTCAACAGTGTATGGCACAATCACAGCAAAGCTCGACTTTCACTTACATTACACTTAAAGTAACGAAAACACAAATAGACGCATGATTTATTACCTGGTATATTTAGCTGCATCTTGTTAGGTACAAACTGCAGGATTATCACACAACATAAACGAAAGCAATATGATAAATCATTCAAACTGAAATATACAACACAAATATTCACACAACAATTTTAATTGTCTAGCACGGTAATTTTAAACTGAATATCATGTTTTTTTGTTTTGCACCGACAAACGTGCACCACTATATTACATTTCAGCTTGAGTAATCCATCTAATCGTTTCACAGTTGGTAATGGGAGACGGCTTCTTCTTCTTCTTCTTCTTCTTCTTCTTCTTCTTCTTCTTCTTCTTCTTCTTCTTCTTCTTCTTCTTCTTCTTCTTCTTCTTCTTCTTCTTCTTCTTCTTCTTCTTCTACTTCTTCTTCTTCTTCCGCTTCTTCTTCTTCTTCTTCTTCTTCTTCTTCTTCTTCTTCTTCTTCTTCTTCTTCTTCTTCTTCTTCTTCTTCTTCTTCTTCTTCTTCTTCTTCTTCTTCTTCTTCTTCTTCTTCTTCTTCTTCTGCGTTTGTTCGGAATGTTGTTTTAGACGTCATTGATAGTAAATCAACTCTCTGGGATGCGGAGGAGCGGCTGGCCGAGAGTCTAGACCCGGGTTCGATCCCTCGGTAAGGTGTGGGATTTTTTTTCTGTCAGGGGCAAAAAGAAAATCCTAACCTGCACAGTTCGCGGCGACTGCACTAGCTAGGCGGCCTTACTTCCTCAGGCTCAAAGACCCCTCTGCCATACATCGCATGGTACTATATTGGCAGTAAATGACAGTTTTTTTTAATAGTAAATTTCTTCTTCTTCTTCTTCTTCTTCTTCTTCTTCTTCTTCTTCTTCTTCTTCTTCTTCTTCTTCTTCTTCTTCTTCTTCTTCTTCTTCTTCTTCTTCTTCTTCTTCTTTCGTTCGCTTGAAATATGTGTATAACTTCAATGTTGTCTCTTGTATGAGAGTCTTTTTTAGTTCACTCAGCGGTCCAAAGAGTTTATCTTCCACTGTTGTCTCTCTAGGCCAGAAGGTTTGCCTGGATATGTTGTAGTTTGGGCGGTCCTGGAGTATGTGTTCTGCTGTCTGCAACGCCAAACCACATGTGCACATGGCTGAGTCACCAATTTTGAATTTTGTAAACATGTGGTTGCGTAATCTATTCAGCAATTCTGAGGAGCAGAATAATGACCTGTTCTGGTCTGTCCATAACGTGGTAGTCGTCTTGAGTAAGTTTTGGTGGCCTTCTGACTGATTTGATCATTCTTTACTTTTGCTGGAATGTAATGGGCACATCAGGCTGTTCTTCTTTTGCTCCTTCCTTAGCCAATCGATCAGCTCTGTCGTTTCCGGTAGTAAATTTGAATAACGAAAACACAAACAATAGATTGCACGATTTATTGTCTGGCATATTTCGCTACATCTCGTCAGGTATCAACTGCAGAAATCACGCAATATAAGCGAAAGCAATAAGATAAATCCTTCAAGCTGAAACGTACAACAAACACGTTCACACAGTAAAGTAAAATGTTTGAGAACATGCATCTTTCCTGTGAGTCATGGACAATTTCGCAATCACTAAGAAGAAAATTGTGGCTTCTGAGCTAAAACAAAATTCTTAGAATATCGCGAACCAAGAAGAAGAAGCATGCTGACATTTTATAAGACCTGATCATCGAAGACAACTAGCTCATAAACAGTGCCATGTCTCGGAAACTGAAACACTCTGGCCACATTAAACATCCTCACAGTGGCTTGGAAAGACTGTGATGGAAGGCCTAGTTTCTAGAAGCAGAGGCAGGGCTCGATCAGCATGAAAATGGACACAGGACATTGCAGACATCTTGGGCGTGGGAGTGCATGAGGCGGGAGAATTGGCAAGAGATCGAGAGGCTTTTCAGGACACTATGATAAGTGTAACGCACTGCTACATTATGACACACACACACACACACACACACACACACACACACACACACACACACACACACACACACACACACACACACACACACACACTTCCTCCCTGTTACCAATGACAGTGGTATTTTAAAAGCCAAGTTATTCTTAAAAGACTGATTTGTAAGACCATGAAATAATTTTTTGCACATGTTAAAAGAATTAACTAATATATTATATACAGTTCAATATTTGGTATACGGACATGACAATATTTGCCTGTCCGGGACATTGAAATCTTGTGAAGTTGTCATTTCACCCAACGATGTTCAACGACCCAACTAGGTCTGCCATTCTAGCGAAGTAGCGACGACAGGTAGAAGTCCCACATGTGTAGATCTGCAATACATTACACAACATGCACATAATTCCACAATGTTATAGTAATAGAAATACTAAAATACTTTTAAACAAAATTTTAATTAGTATATCGAATGTCTAATAATCAATGTTAAATTATTCAATGTAACAATAAACATCTTAGTAGCTTTAAAAGTGGGCAAGTAGCCTGAAGGCTTGCATGGATATATGATGTGCGAAGTCATCACATTTGTCGTGATAAAGAAGAAAAGTTTTTACGTGTAATATTTTTTTGCATAAAGTTCATCAATGTCCGAGGAATATGTAATCCACATATTAAAACAAATGACTTTGTGTATGACACTTATGTCTCGCGGTATTCCCGCTATCAGAATATCCTTGGAGTTGTGTGTTTCATCAGAATGCATATCGTCATCAGGTAACACTGTGGTTCTCAACCTTTTTTTGGCCTGTGCCCCCACCCCCCCTTTCACCATATGTTCAGAATGTCACCCTTCCCCCCCCCCGCCCCCCCCCCCCCGCGCCACCGCCACCTTTCCAAAATTGACAGCCTCAAAAGGTGCGTTAAAAATAACATGCCTATAATACTGAAAATCCTTATTTTCTTCCATAGTTGTACATAACCTTTACATGCAAAGATAAATTTTATAGTGCAGTTTTATATAGTTAATGGCAAATGAATATGCTGATGGATATTAAAACTTAGATAAAAGCATTTTTATATTCACAATATTTTATTAAAACACCACATTAATCATACTACAATAAACAAACAATTAAAATGTCAAAGAATTGTAGCTTAATATACGACACCGAAATGCCAGAAAATGGTGCTTCATCAAACAAAACACTCATTACAAAACCAGGATATTGTAGATTCGTAATTAACTTCATTTAAATGAAGATTGTAATCAACGAGAACACTGTGATTGTTTTTCCCGCAGCAATTCTGAAATACGCAGAGGGGTGCTTGAAAGGGCACAACGGAGATCATGTTCAACATCTTATCTATTCCGTCGTTTCCTTTTAATTTCCAACTGAGCTGAAAAGCCTGGCTGACAAAGATAAGATGAGGCAATTGGAAGCATTGCACGGATTGCTTTTTCTGCCACTTTTGGGTAGACATCGCACATGAAAGGCCAAAATTCCGTGATTGATTTCTCATCGAACACATCTCTTTCCCCCGAATCAATTTTCAGCTCCAGAAATTCATCTTGACAATCATCAGAAACTTTTTCAACTGATAATTTGAATGGGTTTCGCACCAAATCCAATTCATCGTCACTAATTTCAGGAAAATATCACTCACATTAATTTTCTAGTGCTGTAAAGTGCTGCGAAATTTCATATTTTGCAAATTGTGGAAGTACTTGGTCTTTACCATCAACAACGAGAACGGATGACAGCTTCTCAAACATTGCAACATTTGTCATATTGACCTTTATTTTCGTTTTCCAGCTTGCTCATGATAGCTCTCAAGTTATCCACAAATAGTATGATATTTGTATCCCTTTCTTGCATCTGAAGATTGAGTTTATTCAACAGCTCAACAATATCAACTAAATAGGCAAGGTGCATGTTCCATTCCTCATCATCCAGCCAGGCGAAAAAGTCCACCATACATTGAACTTCAAAATATAATTTGAGCTCGTCTCTCATCTCATATACTCGTGCAATAACATTTCCTCTTGACAGCATCGAACATTTGTGTGGAAAAGAAGCACGTGGTGGCCTGCATCGATGTCAATGCATAATTGCTTAAAAAGCCGTGAGTTGAGAGCTTCTCCTTTGATAAAATTCACTATCTGAACGGTTTGATCTAAAACCTTCCCAGTGGAGCTGGAAGTGTTTTGGAGGCCAGTGCCTGACGATGGATCATGCAATGAATGCCTTTCACTTTTGGGGCACATTTCATCATACTAACTTGAAATCCTGATTTGGTCCCCAACATAGCTGGTGCTCCATCTGTACAGCACCCACACATAAAAGATTTTCTGATTCATGGAAAGATGAAACCTTTTCCAAAATATCAGAGGCCTTGGTAGTTGTTTCAAGAGGAGAACAAAAAAGAAGTTCTTCTTTAAATGATCCTGAATGCACATACCATGCAAACACTATCAACAGAGAACACGATGCCACATTAGTTGATTCATCAATTTGAATTGAATAGAGCCCAAATGCTGCAGACTTGATCTCTTGCACAACTTGATCCTTGATGTTACTGGCCATATCGCTGATCCTCCTTTGAACAGTGTCATTTGATAGTGAAACCGCTGCACGTTTTTTCTCTGATTCATTTCCCAACACAATTTCCACCATCTTGAGACAACAAGGTTTGATCAAAGTTTCCCCAATTGAATGTGGTTTTTTCTGCTTCGCTATCTCCGGTGCTACGACATAGGAAGCTTCAGTAACCTTTCAGTTTGTTTCTTGGGACGTCCCTGTTAAATCCAAGTCTCATCCTTTTGACAGCATTCCCAAGACGTTCAAAATAGATTTTGTCCTTGTCCTTGTGTTGAGGATGGACATTCAACAAATGTTTCCTCAACTTTGTCGGTCTCATAGAATCATTTGACAAACTTTTACTACAAATAACACATTGAGGTCGTTCTTCTCCGTTGATGATGATATTTGTGAATCCATATTGCAAATATACTTGAAATAGAGGAAGAACAATGTGGGTTTGTAGAAGGAAAGGGTACCGTAAATGCTGTGCATATGCTGCGAACAGTTATTGAACGTGCTATAGAAGTAAACAAGGATATTAATCATTGCTTTATTGACTACACAAAGGCTTTTGATAGAGTTAGACATGTCAACATGGTGGATATGCTTGCAGATCTACAAATTGATGGGAAAGACATTAGACTTATAAAAAACATATACCGGAAACAACAAGCTGCCATAAGGATTGATAATGAAGTGGGACAATATCAGCCTATTAAGAGAGGTGTTAGGCAGGGATGTGTAATGTCTCCAGATCTTTTTTCCCTATACAGTAACAATTTTTTTCAGAAATATAGAAGATATAAGTGGAATAAGCATTGGAGGACGAAACATCAATGACATAAAATATGCAGATGATACAGTATTGATTGCAGACAATGCACAGGATCTGCAACAATTAGTAGATGCAGGTTGTTGTACACAGTGAGCAACTGGGGTTAGAATTAAATTGTAAAAACACACAGGTTATGGTAGTTACTAGGAAGAACGAAATACCATAATTTAATATACAAGTAAATGGGACTATTCTCCAAAAAGTGAATCGGTACAATTATCTCAGAGCAATCATAACATCTGATGGGAGATGCCTTGAAGAGATTAGAACAAGAATCGCCATAGCGCAAGTAGCCTTTAGCAAGATGAAAAACATTCTGACCAATAAAAAGATGTCAATTGAAACTAGAAAAAGAGTTGAGGGGATACATAGAGCCTGTTCTTTTGTATAGATGTGAAACTTAGACAATGAGCAGTCAAGTTGAAAAACATCTGATGGCTGCAGAAATGTGGTTTCTGAGGAAAATGCAAAGAATACCATGGACAGACAGAAAAACCAATGACCAAATACTACAGGAGACAAATAACAATCGTAAATTGATTAGAGAAATTAGACGTAGACAGTCAAAATTTTTTGGATATGTTATGAGAAGAAATGGATTGGAGAACTTCGTGACAACTGGCAAGATCGAAGGGAACAGACCTAGAGGAAGACCGAGAGGAAAATACCTGGATGGCTTGGCCACATGGCATGGACGAGACAGGAACACTGAGCTGATCCACGACTCTGGTGATCGAGTGAAATGGCGAGTCATGACCGCCCACGCTTTCCGGCATGGCACATGATTGACTGATTGATTGCAAATATGAAAGATCATTTTTTTAACTCATCATGGGCTTCCGATTCTGTAAATATAAAAATGTCAAGATCAACACACATAAACACCCACACACATGTATACACACACCTACACACACACACACACACACACACACACACACACACACACACATATATATATATATATATATATATATATATATATATATATATATATATCATATGACATGCCGGATATATATATCGGTGCTCGTAGATCTGAGAAAGGTCGTGATGACAAGTTACCCAAAAATAAACAGTCCCGTGTGAAGCGATGAAAAATTACACATAAATACTACAATGGATGTCGAATGCAAACATGCATTCTTCTTATTCTTTCGTTTGCCTTAAATATGTTTATAACTGCAATATTGTCTCTTGTATGAATTTAACTGTCTTTTTTTTAGTTCACTCGGCGGACCATAGCGTTTATCTTCCATTGTCGTCTTTCTAGGCCAGAAGGTTTGCCTGGACATATTGTAATTTGGGAAGTCTTGGAGTATGTGCTCTGCTGTCTGCGACGCCAATCCACATGTGCACATGGCTGATTCACCAATCTTCGAATTTTGTATACATGTGGTTGCGTAATCTATTGTGTCCTGTTCTGAGGCGTAGAATAATGTCTTGTTCTGGCCTGTCCATAATGTGGTAGTCGTCTTGAGCAGGTTTTGGTGGCCTTCTGACTCATTTGATCATTCTTTTCTTTTGGTGTTATGTAACGGGCACATCAGGCTCTTCTTCTTTTGCTTCTTCCTTAGCCAATCGATCAGCTCTGTCGTTTCTGGGTACTCCACTGTGGGATGGTATTCCACTGTATGGTGACCTTATTGTGACTGCTAAGTTCAGAAAGTAGTGTCCTTAGTACTGGCAATTTCCCAGACAGGAGCGCCTCGAGTTCTGATTTTATATATGTCAATAGCATCACAGGTTGTGTACCATGGCTGGTATTTAGTAATTTCTCTGTTGCTATCTTGATTGCCTCAATTTCAGCATCATAGTTATGGCCGTACTTTCCTGTTGGTACTCTGGCCGTGTCCCTAGTATTTTTTGGGTATTCTATGTACACTCCTGCTCCACCATTTCAAATAGTATTTTGTGCTGACTCATCTGTGTAGACTCGGATCCAGAGGTCTTGTGGGTATTCTTCATCAGGGAAGCTGAGAGTGGCTGTTCTAAGCTGTACACTGTTCTGTTCTTCCTTGTCAAATATTCCTCTCACTTTTGTCTGGATTTGTAGTGATAGTCTATGTTCATCTTTCCAATTCCAATTCCAATTTTCAAAACAAAAATTCCAAATTCGGCCTCGTTCAACCTGCTTCATCAGCTGTGGTTATTGTTGAGGTCCGTGGTTTTTGTGGGTTTATTCACCCTAATTATTGTCTTGTGAGTCCTATCTCGGGCTGGTTATTATTGTTTGTGTCTGTGACGTCAGCTGGAGGATCGGTCGGCGGCTATCCTTTGTGCTCGTCTGTTCTTGTGGTTTTCTTTATTTGTGTAGGCTCCTGGCTCGTCTGGCTTGACTGGCTGCAGTCCTTATAAGGACTTTTCATTATCCCACTCCATGCATCGTAAGCTGGGGGATCGGTCGGCGGCTGTCCTTTGTGCATGTTTCCTCTTGTGGTTTTCATTGTTGGGGCAGGCTCCTGGCTTGACTGGTTGCAGTTCTTAAAAGGACTTTTTATTTGGTATTTTTGTCTCCTCAATTGTGAAGTAACTGTAGAAGCTTTTAGATGTGATATGCCTCCTTGCGCTTTCTTTCAGTCCGCTTTCCACGTTTGAGTTCTTGCTGTCTTTTGCTAGCTTCCTCCGAGCTCAGCCATGGGATGATTTCTCCGGCTTCAGAGTAATATTGCCATGTGTATTTATCTGCGAGTTTTATATCTGGCATTGTGGCGGTACTGCAGGGCATTGGTTTCCCGTTGAGTTTCTTGTACTTCTTTTCTTTTTCTTCCATGCGCTTTCTGTATTCCTCACACTTGAGTTCGTATTGCCTCGTTATCTCAGGGAACAATATTCCTGGCCTCCGGACGTTCTCTTTGCCGACGTCAGGGCGCTCATCTCGGTTTTCTTCGGATGGCTGGCGGAGTATTGTCATGGCTGGGTTGCTGACTTTGTCTAGCGGTTCCGGCTCGTCCTCCTGTTGGATGTCATCTTGCGGTTTCTCTGTGTGCTGTGTGTTTCTTGTGCTGGTTTGTTTTGGGTCGGCTCTCTTTCAGTGGTTAACATTTCTCTTACCGCTTTGATGTCTCGCAGAATCTCTTTATTTATCTTTGTCATCTGCCTCATATTCTCCACCTCTTGTTTGATATCACGCTGTATCTCATTTATTTCGGCAAGAAGTTTCCCATTGCCGCTGGTTGGTGCCGATGTTTGCAGTAGTTTGACTTGCTTCTTTAACTCCTCAATCTGGCTTTGCAGTTGCTCTTTCTCAGTTTGTGAGATGCATGTTGCTGTCTCGCACCTCCGCATTGCTTCGTTGTATGGTGTCTTTGTGGTTATGGCTATCTTTAAGACGTCTCTGTGTCGTTGCAGGTACGGACAGCCCAAGTATCTTGCTCCATGCTTGCCCAGGGAGTTGGCGCACTTTCTTCTGTTGTTAGGAGCTCGGAAGTCCGTGTCCAGCTTGGCCAGGGGACACTCCTTGAAGGCGTGGTGATCGGCGCAGTATCGACAGATTTCCGTCTTACTGCGACATGATGCTCTGCTGTGGCCGGCCCTCTGGCATCTTGAACATTGATTGACTCTTGGGATGAATCTCTCTGGCTGCTGCATTCTCTTGTTGATTGATACTGTGGTCGGCATTTCGCTACCCTCCGACGTCACCACTGCCAAGGTTGTAAGTATCTTGGAGTAGGTAAGGAGCCGCTCCGCCTTCAAGAATCGGATGTGAAGATTCTCTTCACGTAGCTGCTTCAGGATTTCTTCATCTATCAGCTCCACTTGGATCCGCTTGACAACCCAGCGGACTGTTTTTGAGTCGGAGTTCCCGGCTCTGGTGTCTTTCTCCTCCTTTTTCTCTGTCGTCTTGATTCTTGTCTGAGTTGGGCTGTCGATCTTCTCCTTCGTAGTAGCTTCAGTAATAGCTGTAGTATCAGGCTCTTTGATGCGGCTAGCAGGTAGGCTCTCCACGTTCTTCTTCTTGTTGTCGGCTTCCACGCTGCACATCTTGGTAACCGCGTGTTTCTTGTTGTTGGACTTTCAACGTGACATTTTCCCGCGTATCAGGCTTCTTGACAGAATAATGTGACTTGACTTGTTAGCGCTCGCAGTGCGAATGTGACACGACGACAACACGGCGCAAAAGTTCATCTTTCCATGGAGTTCGCTCTCTTGGGGATACCAACTGTGGGCAGATCGGTGGTTTCTCTGCAATGTCGTTTGGTCTGGTGGATAAAACTACTTCTTTTCAACCGTCCCATAGCTACGTTTTCAAATCTGTTCTTCATAGGGTGGCCTGGCAAGCTGAGGAACTTTTCTGCTTGTATTAGCGTTTCCATATCTCTGCGCTCTGTCAGTGCTTGTGTCCTCCCCATCTTCTCCTTCTCCACTATAGGTGTTAATCTCATCCCTCCTGTGGTGACTCTAAGTGCTTGATTTTGCACCTTTTAGTATGTTTGTTTTTATGTTGAACACCACGCAGTTGACCCGTATTCCAGGTGTGGTAGTATGCTCTGTTGATGCACTTTGCTAAGTATTTTCCCATTGGCTCCCCATGTGATTACACTTAGTTTTCTCAGGATGGCTATTTTCCTTCTGGCTTGTACTGCTGCTTTGTTGATGTGCTTTCTCCATGTCAGCCTACCATCAAATATTACTCCAAAGAATGTTGGTTCTTTATCTGCTCTACGGGTTATTCCACTTATCTGGATAATCCCTGCCTTTTGTTTTGGAGAGAGGGTAACTAGAGTGGTGCTGCACTTGTCACACAATTTATTTGCTAATGCAACAAATGCATACATACATGCATACATACATGCAAACATGCATTCATTGACATTAAAATCGCTGTGAATATTTCATAACAATATTAGTCATCGTTGTAGCATGACAAGGAAACGGCTATTTCCTGCTATTGAAATATCACATTACAGCATGCGATCTTCATCATTTTCGTTTGATTTGCTCTTAATAGTCAAAAATTACACAGTATACATAAAAATAGAAGCTAAATTTAATAACATTCTAGAACACGTCTAAGCGTCTGCATAAAACGTGGTTTGTGGGTCTACTTACGTTATAGAACGAATCTCAGAAGGGCTAGAAACACAGAACCGTAAATTATGGAGGGAAAACAATATCAAGTAATCGGATATTGTATTAACGCGATTTTGAAATAATCGGGGAATTTAACATCACGGGTACGCTTAATCTCCCTATCGCGTTTTGTGTGGTCCTGAAGCCAAATTGAAAATGCCAATCTGTCGTCTTCACCCCCCCCCCCCCCCCCGCCCCCCCCCCGGAAACCCTAAAATTCCCCCTTTCGGAGATTCTCCACCGGTTGAGAACCACTGAGGTAACAGGTCCTCTTCAGAATGCTCTCATCGCGGCTCTCCAAAAAGCATTATCTACTCCATACTAGTTCTCCTGCTTATCAAAATAGATGTGAGCATAATCACCATAATCATCATCATCATCATCATTATCATCATCATCATCATCATCATCATCATCATCATCAACATCATGTGCCCTGAATTTAACAACTCTGGTTTTGCTTTAATTTAAATCTGCTTCTTTAAAAATATTTTCTTTCCTTTTTGTTTTCTTAAGGGTTTCGGAGTTAACCACGCTTTATATTTTTGTTTTCTTTTTCCAGGGACTTATGCACATGATTCATTCCATATGATTTTAATATCTTGCCAGTAGTCTTATGAGCCACGCTGCAAAATCTGGTATTTTTAAAGACTATGATGATATATGTTCCCTATATCCTATATTGTATTGATTTCCACGATTATGAGATGTTATACATCTCTTTATTTTCAGCTTTATTTCACTTATCTGCTGATTGTGATCCGTATGTACATCTGATCCTCTAAATACGTTTACGCCATAATGATGATCTAATTTCTTGCTAATACATGTATGCACAATTTGATTTTGCTGTCCTCCTTGTCTGGTGATACCCACGTTAATTTATGTATCCTTTTATGTGGGAAAACACTTTCGACCTACATATATTGATTTACTGTGCACAAACCCTTCATTATCCGAGGTAAGTTTTTCCCAAAGACATCTTAATAACCTTTTCATTCGATCCTGCCATAATATTCCTTCGATCAATGGTTCTCAACCGGTCTAGGGGGGAATTTCAGGGTTTCCATGGGGGGGGGGGGGGGGAGAGAGAGAGAGAGAGAGAGAGAGAGAGAGAGAAGGGAATTAAGATTATTTCAAGATCGCGTATCGCGTTAATACAAGAACCGATTACTTTATATTGTTTTTCCCTTCATACTGTACGGTTCTGTACGTCTCACCTTTCTAAAATTCAATTTATAAAGTAAGTAGACCCACAAATAATGTTTTATGTGGACGTCTAGACTTGTTTTAGTATGTGCTATTAAATTTAGCTTCCATTATTACGTATATTGTTTAGGGGCAGGGGCGGGATTTCTAGGTAGGAAATACGAAAGGGGGGTATGACGTTCTGAAAATATGGTGAAAAAGAGGGGGGGGGGGGGGGACGGGCCAAATTCTTAGGTAGGAAATACGAAAGTGGGGGGGGGGGGGGTGACGTTCTGAAAATATGGTGAAGGAGAACACGGGCCAAAAAAGGTTGAGAACCACTGTCTTAGATTAACTACAGTGCTTTGACATTTCATGTAACATTCATCCTTAACTGCTTCATCCTTAACATGTGTCGGTAATTAACACTGGATTATTTCAATTTTAATTTCTTGTATGAGGTTTAAAATGTTGCTATTATTACTCTAGAACTCACTGCTTCCCAATCTATTCGTGCTTTTTCTGCATCTTTAGATAGCAGTATGGCCACACATTTGCTGTATGTGGCGTTTTCCTCTGATCCGAAAATAGCCATTTTCACCTTTGTTTAAAAGTGTTTTGCCTACTCCGTTCTAATTTGTTTCGCATAATCCAAAAATGCTAAGCCCATGGTTCTTCTACCACGTGTGCTGTTTTCTCTAATTCATACATATTTATAATATTTCATGTGAGTGTTATGGGGGTGACAGGAAATACGTTCAGATTTACTACGACTTTCTCTGCATCGCTTCATGCTTCTTGTAAAAGAAGATCCTCATTTCCCCCTGGTTATCTAAGTTTTTCTATGTTTTTTATCTGTAAACCTGGTCATGGTTGGCATGGTTGGTTGCATTTTGCATGTGAAGTTTCTTCAGTATGGGGTAGCCATCAAGCAAAACCTTTCTTAGTCGCCATTAAAAGATCCAAGATATGTTACAGTGTCACTATTCTATGCTTCCCCAAAGGAACCCAGTAACATACCTGCCTCTATGCAGGTCCTAAAATGGTTTCTTACTAAGCTCTGTTGATTGATTGAATGTGATTGGTTGATTGTTAGAATGTGATTTTGTAAGATAGTTGCATTCTTTTTTCTGGGTGCTTGCTTTTTTGCCATTCGTTGGCTAATTTCTTGCAATACCACAGAGTACGTAAATCCACTGCAGATCCATTGAATTGTTGGTAGACACTTGATTGAAATGTTTTTAGATTGTTCTACATAGTAAATCATAGATTTCGTGATGAATAATCTGAAGACCTGGCTTGAACCACATACGTAGACAATACTGGATCCTTTGAGCCTTCTCCAGTGAATTTGAAGTTTCCATGATTGTCTGTAATTCTGTTTGGCAGTAGTATTTGGATCGCTGCTACTCCTTTCCTTCTGAACAGGGCGTGTCCGTAGCGAAGTTGTCAGCCGTGGGCCACCAAGGTCGTGGGTTCGTGTACGGACTTTTCCATTCGGTTCACGGGTGCAATTATTTTTTTTCTTCAGAGGGCAGCGAAATAAGGCTGGCTAAATAGTAAGTGCAAGGATATTAAGGAACAAAGAGAAGATACCAAATCTAAGTATAAAATCTATGTATAAGGAATTATCTGACATTAGAATGCATACAGAAAAATTAAAAAGTTAGTAGCATATCCTTTACAGGACGTAGAAGTCAACTACGACATTTTTGGCTGTTTGTGATTCCTGGGCAGGTTTATGTTCAGTAGTTTGCCATTGCTTTCTGAACTACCGGCACTCATACCATTATATGGAAACCAACGCAAAACGGTCTGCTTCCAAATCGCAGGCAGATATGTTTCAAGCGCAGTATGCAAGATTACGAATTTCATTCGTTACCCCTTCGCTACAGAACCGGTGTAGGGCAAGTAGTTGTTTGAAAATAAAGAAGGTAAAATATTAATGGACAAAGAAAGGTAACTAAAAGATGGAGAGACTTTATATAATATGTAAATAATGATGATGGCAGATCAGAAAAAAAAATTACGATAAATGTGAAGGGCCATCAATACTGATTATAAATATCTGAGAAAAAGTAAAGAATATATCTTGGCGACAAAAAAGCAGCCATAAGAATTGACAAACAAGTGGAACTTTTCAGAACACTAAACAAAGAGTTAGACAGGGTTGTCTACCATCACCTGAAATAACAGTGAGATGATATATCATTGGAATATCAGTTGGTTAGCGCAATGTAAACACAATGAAGCTCAGTTAAGAGGATTGATATATATATATATATATATATATATATATATATATATATATATATATATATATATATATATATATATATATATATATAATGGCAGCAGAAAGTCAAACCATGGGACTTAGTCTGAATAAATGTGTCTACCAAATGCAACATCAAAATGAATGGAACCAATCTGAAACAAGTCAACATATTTAAGTATTTGGGTACTTTAATGGCTGCTGATGGAATATGTATTAATAAAGATACATGTATCCACGCAAATGAAACATTTCACAAGATGAAAAATATTCTACGCAGTATAACTTTGTTAATCGGGGTGAGGAAAGGAGTTCTTCAGAGCTATATTGAGCCAAATCATATATATGCAAACGAATCACGGACAGTTAGCAGAGAAATGTGGAAACTGCAAAGAAGTGGTTTTATAAAAGAATGATGAGAACATTGTGGACGGATAGAAAGAGCAGCGAAGACATCTTGAAAGAAGTTAATTCACAAAGAAAACTGGTTACTCTGATCAAAAACAGACAGCCCAAATTATTTTGGCATGTCATGAGAAGGGTGAAGCTGCAGTATGTCGTCACAGCGCGAAAGCCAGAGGAGAGAAGGGGAGACCAGGAGAGAAGCTGTTGGACCATGTGACATCATAACATGGAGGAACGTCAGTATCAGAAATAATTCGCAACAGACGACACGGAAGGCTGTAGACAGATATGATCACCAACGCCACACGACACGAACGTTAGTTTTAGCAGAAGTTAGTTTTAGCGTGTTTCTTATTTTAGTAAACGATAAGGTACTCATTACATATCACTTGTAATATAATAATCAACTAAATTTTAATTACTCTCAGAATTAAGACATCATAAAAAAATTGTAATAATGTAAATTTGAATAATGATAATATAAACACTATATCAGAGCAAAGTATTGATCTGCATTCACCACTTTATATTGGATTTGTGGTTTGTGAAAAGGCCTTTGACAGCATTGATGGGCTTTGCATGCTGATGCGGCACTATGGGATCTCACAAACAAATCATTAACTTAATAAGGACAACATATAAAGATATGACGTGTACAGTTCTTCATGAGAGAAAACAGATGAATTTGAAATAAACAAAAACAGGAGTATGATGATGGGTCTTTTGTCACTGTTAGTATTTTTACTGACTATATACTGAGTCATAAAGACAACAACAACTACCACATTTGTAGCAGAGGTGTAACGGTACAGACATTATCCACAATTGGTATAGAGTATATGGTGCGTAGCCTTTTCAGTGTATTGCGGATAAGCGTCCACGGTAATGCATGGAAACCTGGCTACAAATACTGGTCACGGCTTGTAAGCCCGGATGACCCGGTACTATTATAATACCATTACCGACCCTGTGAGCTGCTAAACCAACTTTGGACGGAGCGGCTGTACGACTCAGAATTTTGGTATTAGCTACATGAACATAGGACGGCAGAAATGTAATAATTACAGGCGTGTGAGACAATTGAAAAGCCCGTCCCAGACTAAGACCGTAGGACAGAGATATGGAGGGAGAAGGAGGATGGTGAACGCAGTAGAGCTGGAAGATAAACTTGGCCAGACTGGTCATTGTATATGTGTGTGCTAGGATATGTTTTACTTAGGAATGCACTGATGTAGAACTAGATATAACACATTCTTGACTTTCTTTCAAGCTCTCACAAAGAGCGCCTATGTTTAGATCTCAAGAACTGGAGACGACTAGGTAGTGCCAGGACTGACAGGCGTCAGAATACCAGCAAGCTGTTTTGTTTCTACTGGAGAGAGGAGATCTGGACCACAGATCCAGATAGTGACAAGTAACATTGAAGTTATGTAATGTTTGTCATCACTATCAATTGGTTATATGATTTCATCATCATCATCATCTTGAAAAACATAAGATGTCTAATATGATTAGTAATTAAAGTGAGTGCAGTTTGTTTTATCTCATAGTTCAGTGTTATATTTTTAATTCCAGTTGTGCATACGTGTTGTGTGTGTACATTGGTGGGGGTTCACTTAGACACTAAGGAAGGGAGCAGTCAGGGAGAAAAACCTGTACTGGGATAATTGTCAATTACCCGTAAATTTGGACTTAAAATCTATCTTAGCTAACCTTCTCTTTCCTATTCCTTGGAGAATATTCAGCACAGTTCATTTCAATTTTGTAACGAGCCATTTGGAGCTGTATGTTGGATATTCAGGGCTTAATCTGTAGTTCAGCCATATAGATTTTGTCCCTAGTCAGTTTCTGACTATTTGGGGTTGCTCGCCAGTGAATAATACTTTCATCTAGGTGGTGGCGCACCCCGACTTCTGACAGCTGTTGAGGATGGGGACGGAGCGCTTATGGGAATGCCCCGAATGCTGTTATGTCGGTTCCTAAATCAATCAATCAATTCACAACCAGGAAAGATTACTTTGCATAATATAATATTTACCACGACTAGCTCTCCGTGCTGATTAATATATCTTTGAACTTCCTGTGTTCTATTCAATCCAGGTTCTAAAGGAGTCATCAGAAGAATCAGCTTGCCATCCTTGTAACTGCAGAATACCTACACCAAAAAGAATAGTCAGACGGGAACAACACGTGGTTCTTGACTGTAACAAATTCAAATCAAAGCAATGCATTTCTTACTGTCACTTCTTAAGAAACCGTTTGATTTTGTTAAGCATCAAAAATCAAATCGAACAAGACTAAATGTGCCAATTCAAAACAACAAATTACATTATGTTTATGAATAAAATTTGGTGGAACTGCGGTAAAGCTGTTTAAGTTGCAGTAGCGAACCAATTCTTACTCAAATTGGCGTCTGGTATAGTTTGGTAAAATGTTTTCACAATTTCTCTACTAAACTTTGACTCATTTTATTTCTATTTGAATAACGAAGACACAAATTGCACGATTTATTGCCTGGCATATTTCGCTGCATCTCGTCAGATACACACTGCAGAAATCACACAACTTAAGTGAATTAACTAGATAAATCCTTCAAGTTGAAATATACACATATTCGCACAGTAATGTCAATTATCTACCACGGTAATTTTGCACAATTCTGGCTTACGTTGATTGATCATAATTGCTTCTGCAAATTTTAACAAGCGAGTATTTTGTGTGTTAAACAACACGCGAAAGGCAGTGTCTTTGTCAACCACATGGCCGCTTTCGATAATGTGCCTACCAATTGAAGACGCCGGGAGCTTCCGGTGTGTCGGCCCCACGAGGCTAGCATCTCCTGTGTGTTGTATCTTGTTGACCCATTGAGGTATGTGTTCTGACACTCGTTTGTTAAGCTGTCTCTCTGTTCTACCAATGTAGAAGGCCTGGCATCTACATGTGAATTGGTAAATACAATTGTTTGTGGCGTACAGAGGAACAGGCTCTTTGACTGCTGGTGTAGGAATCGGTACGGTTTTATATCTAATGACTGGAGTTGCAGCACAGAATGTTCGGCCTACTGCTGTAGTAAGCCGGTCTTGTAGACGCTGCATTACGTCATCCCCTCGAAAGGTTAGCTGGACGAATACCTTGAGTTTAGGAACTGTAGTTACGTCTGGTTTAGGTTTGGGCTGTTGGCAGTGGCGCTTTATAAATCCTGTGGAGTACCCATTCAGGTTTAAGACGTTCTTCAGAGTTTCAAATTCCTCTGTCAGTGTGTCCTGGTTGCATATCTTTCTAGCACGGTCAAACAGGGTCCGTACTAAGCCCCGTTTGTACTGGACAGGTGTGAAGCTCCGAAAATTTAGGTATTGACCAATCCATGTTCCTTTGCGATACACCGATCTTTGAATTGTGCCGTCTGCTCTACGTCTCATTAGAATATCTAGGAACGGTAACGCTTCGTTGTGTTCGTGTTCCATAGATAGAGAGATGTTTTTATGCGTCTTGTTCATTGTGGCCTGGAACGATGTTGCTTGTAGCTCGTCTGTGGTGATAATTAGTATATCGTCCACATAACGACGGTAAAAGGCCAAGTTGTTGATGTCTGAGGATCTCTTTTCTTCTAAATGTACCATGAAGATGTCCGCTAGAATAGGACCAAGAGGACTCCCCATGGCCACTTCGTCGATTTGGCGGTATGACTTAGTTAGAAAATTGAATTGTATGTTGGCGGTACATAGTAGTAGTAGCCTCTCCAGAGCCTCTCATTTTATTTCTGTTAGAGCATATCCTGTGTAGATGCATATCAGCCATCTTAGAAAGCGACAATTCTCTATACATTACATGCGAATTATGCTTGTTATGCACACTATGCACTAACCATAGTGGAGCATCTCACGTTAACTCCGCGCATGTGCGTGCTGGATCATGAGGCATAACTCGAAACCATCATCCAAGCTGTGATTATCACGATATCGAGCATTAGACTGATTTCCGATGTTTTAAAGTGGACATGTGTGTATTACGGCAAGGGATCTCTTATTACCATTGCTGGATCTGAGAAATAAAGACGGCTGCATCAAGCAAACGCCACGCAGTTCATAGACCGAGATTGCTATTTTATCTCCGACAGAAAAAAAAGGAATAAAACACGTTCCAGCTACAAGTTGTAATAGCTAGGGGGTTAAGCTGACTGGTGTGAAGCGCAACTTCCGAATGCTGTTTATCCATTAGGAGCGAAGTCTGTCGGTTGCGATTGTCTGTAGCATATTTATGGAATCTGATATGATTATAGCGTGTATGACCTCCTGTTCTGCTGCCCATATGTGTGCTCTATACTAGATATAGGACCCGTTTCCTGCCATGAGGCGTGTTGAGTATATAGTGCTAGCCCCATATTTTAGAGCTAAACGCACTTGATGGGTGATGCGGTCGATATAATGCCGACCTTGCTTACTTCCCAGGAAATTTCCTGGTACAAGTTTTAGGCTGCATTACAGAAAACATGACGACCATACTACTGCGACTCTTCCACTAAGTCTACTATATGGTGTATTTTTTAATGACTGTGCAGTGTTTGAAAGTATTGCCAGTTGAAGTTTTGTATTCACCCTCTGTAAAGTTCATGTAACATAATAGGCAAACACAAACCTTGGACCGGCAATATTATTAAACACTGCACAGTTATTAAAAATACACCCTGTGTTTACTAAGAATATTTACACTGAATCAACGAGACATGTGTTTGAACCACTCTCTGTTAGGCCTAGGCGTGTTCTGACTCAAGGTCAAAGGCCACATACGGTTGACCAGTAACAAAACAAAAACAAATAAAAACAACATTTGCATGAGAACTCATTTAACACAAAGATAATGGTATCTGACTGACTGTACAAGCTGGGAAAATAATGGAGCTGATTGTTAATATTGGCTATATATCCATGTGGGGCATCAATGGATTCATGTAATTTAAGAGAAGTTAATTACTTTCATCATTGAAATTGTTAATGGATTTTGCTGTGACTTTCAATTGTTGTTAACTTAATATAAACAATTTGAAGTGTTGTGATCGACAAAATGAAATAACAAAAGGGACCTTGCAAACAAAGCCCGCAGCTTTGAAATTTATTGTATTATTTACAATGTACAGGAATCTTTGGCACCGCCTTTGGGCATATTGGGTGTATGGTGCTAAGAATATATTTTCCTAGACCAACTGGCAATTCAATGGGTAGTGTGGTCAATATCATTCTGGTCGCAGTTACTTCCCAGAACATGTTTGGTACCCATTTTAGACTGGCTTGAGCTTGGAGCAGAGGTCATTTTTTAAATCTTCACCTTAATGGGGATTCAAACACATGCCCAAAATGACAGCTGATAGGCGTGCTAGCTCCCAAAATTAGTACATCATCATCATCATGTGACATGCCAAAAGTTGTGGGAGTTAATAGTTCACCATAGTTCTCATACGATCACCAGAGTATTGTATGAAGTCTGTGTTATTGTCCCGATTATACCATGTGGTCAAGACATTCGGGTATTTATCTCTTTCCCTTCCCCCTGCTCTTCTCTTATGAGTTTTTCCAGTTGTAACTAGTGTTCATGCCCCCCCCCTCCCCCATTTTTCTTATAGCTCATAGTGTGGCTTCGGTGATCGTATCTGTTCACTGCCTTCTGTCTCATACATTGCCAAACATTTCTGACATTGACATTTCTCCATGACGCGATGTCAAACTGTCCACTATGTCAAACTCTCGTGGTTTCCCCCTGCTTCCCGTCCTCCCCAGCTTTCCCGTTGTGACGACATACTCCAGCTTTCACCTTCTTATGACATGCCCAGAGAAGTTGTCTATCCTCTTTGAGATTTACCTTCTTTCAACATATCTTAATTGGTCTTTCTATCCATACGCGGTGCCCTCGTTATTCTTCTTTACAACCACAGCATCCACAAAATTCTTTACTTGTCAACTAACTGTACATGATGCGCTTCCGTATATTAGGATCAGCTCAATATAGCTCTTAGAAACTCTTTTCCTCACTTGGATTATTTGTTGCACATACTTTACAAGACGTGGTATTCAACCCCATCGTTGTTTTTTTCTATAAGTGATTTCTTGGCAAGTTTACATTCAGTAACTTGTCATTGCTTTCTGAACGACCGATACTCATACCAGTGTATTAAAATCACCGTAAGACGGTCTTCTACCAAGTCTACCCCAGTTGTGTTTCGAGAGCGGTAGTATTATATGTCATTTACGGTTAGCATTTGTGAAGCCGTTACAGAAAAATCGATACGTAATCTTTATATGAGACTACAAACGCCTCCGCGATGACGTCACAAACCGGGTACTCATTATCGATTTTTACGGTATATCGAATCAAGCTAGTTTTACAGATGTCAGTAAGGATTACGCTCGAGTTAAAAGCGGGTCATTAGTATGGGGTGGGGTGTAGTATAAAATCGATTAGGCTGGTCAGGGAAAGGCTAGTCAGGGCTGGTCATTGGGTGGTGGTGGAAGCCGCCAATACTATCAAGCAGATGCAAGAAGAAAACTTGTTGGCGACCCATAACGAAACACCAGAACCTGAAGCAACATGAAAAGAGGCTACCACTCCTACACCAGATGAAGCCGCTCCTGTCGCTGTTCCGAACGCCGGAGATTATAACTTCAACTGAAGCCAGCAGCAGCCGTGAAGTATTCACCAGCACAAAGATGAAGCAGCCCAGTCTACCAAAGACCTCCACATCAGAGGAAACCACAACAACTGAGGACTTCACTGGCAAATTACTGCTAAAACAGACAAGCGTGGGAGAAGCCAAACTGTGGGCGCTACCAACAGACGAGATAATCAGTCTGTTGGATAACGAGATGAGAAGAAACGGCATCTAGCAGCTGCGCAAGACACCTGATGGAGTAGTGGTCTCCATCAACAAAATCCCAAAGACCACAGCACTCATGCAGAAGATTGCACAAGAAGAGAAGGCCGACATCAAGCTTCACTACGGCATATTATTGGAAGCCACCCGTGCTGAGAGGATCATCGGCAAGAATAACGTGTCCTACACAGTCGTCATCGTAACATCGGAGGGCCGAGTGATCTCTCAATTCATCAGATGGGACAAGAGTGACCAAGTTCCAGAGCACTACACACCGAGAGTGCTGCAGTGCTCTAAGTGCCAGAAATTTTGACACACCCGTGCCACATGCAAGAGTGAAGTGGAGGTGTGCAGATATTGCACCAGACCCCCATACATACAGCCAGTGCTAGCAAGCAAAGACTGACATGGACTTCAGGGGGCCTAACCCTAACAGGAAGTGTAACTGCCTCGGCAACCACCTCTCGAGGTACATAGGCTGTTATGCTACCAAGACAGCAAGGAAGCCATGAAGATCGCCATAAAATCCAACCTACCATATAAAGTGGCTAGGAAAATGTGGCAACCATTCGACTCACAAAAAGCGACAAAGCGCACCTGAAAGGCCAAATGAAGGACCTGTGATCAAAGTTCAACAGCATGGGGAAGAAAAAGACAAGACGCAACGAGACTCAGATAACAGCCGCTCAACGTATACTAGACGAAACGAAGCAAGTTCAGCAGAAGATTGAGCAGGATGTCGTTCGGATGGCTGCTATAAAGGCTGAGACCGAAGAACAGATATAAAAAATACAAGAAGAGAAAGAAAAGACAGAAGAAACATCTACAAGAGATATTAGAACTGCTCAAGTCCAAGACAGCCACACCCGAACCAGAATATGCAAGAACACAGAAAGAAGAAGAAGCATCAGAAGAAGAAATAAAACTAGATGAAGAAGGCTATCCAGACCAAGACCTAGTCTATAGGGATGCCATGGAACGATATCGCTCCCTCCAAGATCGACGCGACGAACAGCGAGAAGATTCGAAGACAAGTCAAGACGGGGAAATAGGAAGAACACCAGAAGAAAGAACAACTGGTAAAGCTCCCAGAAGGAAACAGTACCATATGATGGGGCGGGCACACAACAACTCTAGGCTTCAACAAGTCCACGACTCTGTCCAGACATGAACAACCTCATCAAGAAAGTAAGGAACGCAATCAACCCATCAGAAGCCGGGAAGCTGACAACAAGCAGCCCAAAGTACGAAAGACAAACTACAAGCTACACTATAAATACCCCAATTATATTGAGCACAACCCACCGTGTCGCGTTATGTTATAACGTTTTGGTATGGGAGCCGGTCGTTCAGAAAGCAATGGCAAACTACTTGAACGTAAACTTGCCTAGTACATCAACAGAAGCTGAAAATTGCTGGTGTTGACTGCAACGTCCCGTAAGGGATACGCAGCAATAAACCAGGAAAAAAAACCCACCACTGACAACGCCATCGCATTCTGGCACGGTTTGATTCCGGGTCCAGTCAAGGAAATGCAATACTGATGGGCTCATGCGAAGGCGAAACTCGAGTCTGGTGCTTCCGGTTGCCGTGGACAGGGCCTTAGGTTCGTGCCGGAATGTGATGGCGTTGCCAGTGGTCGGTTGTGCTCAATATTTAAGCCTCAATTATAGCCAAGTCGAAACTTGAAGGCTGAAATGGGATTTTCGTACCAAAAATTGGATTGGATTGGACAGGGAGGTGGGGGTGGAGTATGAAATCGATTAGGTTGGTAGACAGTCTAAATATTTTGGGCATGTTATGAGAAGAAATGACTTGGAGAACTTGGTGACGACTGGCAAGATCGAAGGGAAGAGACCAAGGGGAAGACCGAGAAGTAAATACCTGGATGGCTTGGCCACTTGACATGGTCGAGACAGGAACACGGAGCTGATCCACGACTCTGGTGATCGAGTGAGATGGCAGAACATGACCGCCCGCCTTATAGGCATGGCACATGATGGATGGATGGATGGATGGTCAGGGTAGATAATGGGTCAGTTGGATGGAGAAAGTTTCTTTAGACGCTTTTTTATTGTGTCCTCTTTGGCGCGAAAAACGAGCACCTTGAGTTAG
The DNA here is from genome assembly GCA_014155875.1 of Cepaea nemoralis. NCBI lineage: Eukaryota > Metazoa > Mollusca > Gastropoda > Stylommatophora > Helicidae > Cepaea > Cepaea nemoralis. Next base: position 82,025 of record JACEFZ010028496.1, read on the forward strand.
TGTAAGAATCGATGCCTCCCACTTGCCCTTAGCTAAGGCGTTGTAGTGTTTTAGGTGCGGGATAAAGAGTGTCGTATTACTGCTTTCTTTGGGCGTTTATTTGAAAGCAAAAGTTTTATTTTCCTAAGTTGTAGGTCTGGCGTTGTAGTTATGATTAGTGTGTAAACACCAGCATGATACTCTTGCCACAGACATATAGACGAAAAGACACAAAAACACATATAGACGTTACATAAAAGAAACAACAAAACTCGTAATTTAACATCATCGTCATACGCCTGCCTGCTTAGATATCTGTTGTGTGTATCTTTTTGTATATTTACGTATTATGTTGAGAGCTATTGCCTTGTATGTGTCAGTTTTCTTGTTTGTGTTGTTTCTATTAGTTATTGTAGTGTAATCTGTGTGGCTGTGATTATTGGACATGTATAGTAAATGTGTTTTCTGTTTCTTATGTGTTGCTTCTGTATGCGATTTCCCTTGCTTTAGGAGTGATATAGCTTATACTTGTTGTGTAGGTTGGAAAAAGTGTGTGCACGTATTAATTGTTTGATTTTATCGTGGTGGTACTTGTATATCTTGTGTGTTATTCCTTATAACAAGTGTTCATTTAATTGTACTGCTTTCATGCATGTGTTGTAGAAATTCGGTAATATGCCATCATATAATGTGCTACTGTGTTCTGCGTTTTGATATCTTGTGTTGGCCTTGGTGATTGATGATGTCGCCTATATGGTTGATTCTAAATGCTTGTATCTTTGTTTGTCTGTCTCGCGCTCTGTCTGCCGTCTGCCTCGTGCTCCGAAGGTCGTGGGTTCGATTCTTGGTGACGTCTTTTGGTTCACGAATGCATCCCTCTCGGAGACTCCCGAGGGTCGTCGCTGGAGTTACAGAGTTCGTGCTTTCGACAGGTCGCCCTGCGGTAAGGGACCAAGCCATATGGGATAAATTCGGTGCAATAAGGGTGATTCTGTCGACTTTTAAGACTTTTTAAAAATCGTTGTTTGTATGTCTTTTAGTGATATACCGCCATGTTTCTTTTCTTTTATGAGTGTTTTGTGTTGTATGCTGTGTAATGTGTTGGTGAAAATGAAATGTCTGATCTGTTTGTTTATTTCAGTGTGTGTCTGTTTGGGGATCTACCAATGTAGCTAAATATATTTTCTTATGAGTGATGAAGCTTCTTCCAAACAAAGTGTTTATGTCTTTGTAAGTTTCTTTGGATTTGTCGTTTTCTTTTGTGTTGATTTCTTTGTTTGATATCTTTCCATAGTATGTGTTTCACTTATTGTGTTATCTTCTTTATGTATCAGTGGTTTTGTCGGCTTCTTTTGTTGTGACAGGGTGGTTTCTCAGTGGTTATAGATTTTTTTTTCTGTATGTCTGTGTGTCCATTATAGTTTTACTGTGTCGGTTACATTTGGATGTTTTCATTTTCTTTTGGTTGTGTCGGGACCATTTCTCAGTGGTTTGTGTTTATTTCTTTCGGTTGTTCCAGTCTGTCGTTGTGTCAGTTATCAGTTGTTATATCGTTGTCTTCTGATTGTCGGATTTATTTTGGTTGTGTCGGGGTGTTTTCTCAGTGGTTGTCGATTTCTCTCTCTCTCTCTCTCTCTCTCTCTCTCTCTCTCTCTCTCTCTCTCTCTCTGTGTGTGTGTGTGTGTGTGTGTGTTCGAGTGTGTGTGTGTGTGACATTTTTACTGTGTCGGTTACTTTAGGATGTGTTGATTTTGATTTGGTCGTGTCAGTCTGATGTTGTGTTAGTTTTCAGTGATTGTGTCAGATTGACTGGTTGTGTCATTTCTTTGGTCGCGATTTTCGTTTGATTGTATCAGTGTGTGTTCGCCGTGGTTGTCAATTTCGTTGGTCAATTTTCTTGTCTGTTACAGTTTTACTGTGTCGGTTACTTTTGGATGTTTTCATTTTATTTTGGTTGTGTCAGTGTGTTTTCTCAGTGTTTTGTGTTAATTTCTCTTGGCTGTGTCAGTCTAAATATTAAGGGACATTATCTTGAAATAAACTTAAGCATTTGAGTTTATCACGTTTATTTTCCCTACAAATGTAGCTTTTGCTTCCAACATTACTGTAAATCTTTGGGAGTGTTATAAATGACACAAATCTCAAGCATTTGCTAGCTTCAGTTCAAAGAAGAAAAATGGCAAGAATTTAATAAATATATTGAGATATCATTAATAGAATGCATCACCAAACAAAAAAAAGGAAACTAACAGTGGATCACACATGAAACTTTAGATCTCATGGAATAAAGAAGGCTGACAGAGAGTGATAATAACAGACATAGATAAATCATGAAGAAGTGCAATAAAGTCGGAACTTAATGAAGAACAGTGTATTGTTGTGGAAGGGAAAGTTGGAGATGCTATATACACATCCCGAACACTAATGTAGATTCTATAAACAATTTGTAATACAGACCCCAAGAGAACAATCAAGACAATGTCGATATGAAATAGAACAGAATTTCTGAAGATAAAGGTCTGAAAGCTAGTTTTGCAGCAAGAACACACGCACACATACGCACACACACACACACACACACACACACACACTAGTCCAGTTGTCATTGTGGAAGATCCCGATGAGATCAGTAACGAGGAACGGAGAGTTGGAGATGCTGATGGTGTGATACGGGGAGATGATAATAAGGAGGATGGCAGATGGAATCCTATTGAATAGGGACACGCTTTGTGTTTCCAGAAAGGAAATCAGATGCAAATAATGTGACGTGAAGAATTGAAGAAGATAATGTTATGGAATCGCAAAGCGATGTCGAGAAGCTAAGAGACGAAAGCGTTTTTTAATACAAAAACCAAGGGAGTGATGCTGGAATGTGGCGGAGAATGGAGGATATTGCTGATGTCAAATGGGATAGTACCAAAATAGGATCTTGGTGATGTAAGAAAAGGTAAAAGAAACCTTAGATAATCTTAAAGAATCAAAGACTTTATGGGAAGCAGTGTAGAATATAGATCTGAAGATACCGACTCATACAACGATCATACGATACAGATGAGGGGGGAAGATGTGCTTATTATGTTTTTATAAGCCAAGAGATTACTAATTAAGATGTTGTGAAAATATCGCGTGATAACCGTGTAAAAATATCGCATTATAACCGAGCAGATATTATAAAATGGAGAGTCGACAATATTAATACTGATAAAGATACAAGTGGTGGAGAAGATAACGGTCAGCGAGAAGATGTGACAAATAAAATTTCAGAACAGTAAGGAATCTTCCGCAACAGATAATGTGGGTTGGAAAGTTGAAGATATTGAAGACGAGAATTAGGAAAGTGATGCGGAGCGAAGAGCCTATCTACCAGATGTAACACATGAAACCAGTGATAAAAGTCTCGTTGATACATTTTGGAGAAATGCAAAATTGAAAATAACCAGTGGACAGTTGAAGGTGTCAACTATATAACAGAAATGTGATGGAGAAAGTGTTGAGCGGAGAGATAATCGGAAAAGCAGAATCCCTGAAGTCAGTAACATGGATGCAATTTGTGACACCCGCACACCTTATTGGAGATAATATATTTAAAATTGAAGATATTGGAGATGTAAAGTGAGAGAGTGGCGCTGAAGATGACACATTAAAAGATTCGACAAAGATAAGAAAACAAACAAAGAAAATATACAAAGCAATCTTCGTAAACACAATTCAACCAAGAATCAACAACAATAAAACGACAATCCAAAGAAACGTATGATGCAGTACTATGTATACACTTTAGATTAATCAGATTAGATTTGAATTCTTTATTAGGTCTTTGATTTCAACAGATAGTGCCTGTTTTCAGTTATTTGAAATGTCTCTGAGGGAATATTCCCTTTCGATACATTGATTCAGAAATCATAATCGACCATCCTACACCGCGAATTGCATTTAAAAGTAAATACACCATTCAGCCGCTTCACAGAAATTCAAAGTAATGTTTCTCCATTGTGAATTTTAATAATGAAGTCACAAACAATGTATTGTACAGTTTATTGCCAAGCATATTTTTTACTGTATTTCTTTGCCAGGCTCATCTACAGACATGCATGAATATATATATATATATATATATATATATATATATATATATATATATATATATATATATATATATATATATATATATATATAGATAGAGAGAGAGAGAGAGAGAGAGAGAGAGAGAGAGAGAGAGAGAGCGAGAGAGAGAGATATATGCGTGTGTGCGTGTGTGTGTATGTGAATGTGAGTGTGTGTGTGTGTGTGTGTGTGTGTGTGTGTGTGTGTGTGTGTGTGTGTGTGTGTGTGCAACGTAACGAATCTTTATAGCTGAAATACACACCACAGCGTCATATGTTTCACAGTCAGTGTTACCTTGGAAGTTTTAAAGAGACCATCATGTCTGTGTTTATGTAGTCAAGGAATACATGTGTATATGGCAAACCATCTCATAAATTTTAATTAACTACAGTTCGTTAAGTATGGCAAACAGTATACGGCAAGGCTTCTCTTTGACATTCAAGTACCCAGTGTGAATTCGCCGATATGCAATGGAAGATGCGGGTTCTTTATTATTGATTGATTTAATCGAACTCAATTGTCTTTTGTTTGTTTCTCTATCAATTTCCGAGTGTGTTCCGTTAATCTATTTTCTAATTGTCTCTGCTCAGCCTATGTAAGGGGACTGACATTTAAACTGAATATGCAATTGCAACAAGATTGTTTATTTTCAAACAAATGTGAGAATTAAATGGACTAAACAAATATTAAAGTTACATGAAAATTGTGAGAAATTTCACGAATGATATCATATGTGTTTACAACTCACGCTCTGCCTAGTTGTTTCCACCAGGTTTTCCACTGACTCTTCCAGTGCGAAGACGTGAATCTGATTGTGAAAGGTGGAATGGCTCTCAATGTGGATTTTATTTCCTTTGACTGCTATTTCCTGCTCTGGTGCTCTTGAAATTGCTAATTTTCTAGCAAAGAATCCAACACCTGATAAAAAAAAATAGTATAATTGTTCGTGTATTTTTCCAAAGAAAGTTCTCTAATATTAAGATAACTCAATCTGCACTAATTACGGTTCCTAAACTTTTAACATTCCACGTGCCTCAAATTTGCGTCTGTTGTTAACGGAATGTTAACGGTCTTATTAAACAAGTTAGTTGCATGTCCTTTACAGGATGCCGCGATCAACCCCTGCATTTTTTCTCTAGGCAATACAAATTGGTTTGCAATTTGCCAGTGCTTTCTAAACGAATGATGCTCACACCCTCGCATTTCAGTCTGCTTCTAAACCTTCTGAGATTGATTTCGAACCCCCGACTCGATATGTCGATGAATTTGTAAACTTCCGATAATCAAAGACACATTGAGGACTGTATAATTGCGGATTTAAAACATGATTTCGGGTACAATTGTTTAAACATTTACCCAAATGATGCTATAATGAGAAATACAGACGACATATATTACACGAAGAAGTGATTCCATGAGAAGAAATAAATGGGATATATCACATGAGGAAGCCGCAGTCAAGCAGTTGCTAACACTCTTGCTTACTGGACCGGAGTTAATTTGTACTATTCTCCAAAGAGGCGGGAATTGTTAAAATTGACCTCGATCGATCCATACCAAAATGACTACTAGGAAATATTCCTGGAAGTAAATAGGTAGGCTTGATATTGATCATATCAGTTATCGAGTGTCGATTGGTCTGTTCAAATATGGGGCTAGACCCATATACCTAATACGCCTACCGTAGTGTAAAGTGGTCTTTTTCTGCAGTTATTGTATCAGACGAAGGGATTCGGGTAACAAACGAACATACATTGCACTGCATAGTTGAAAAGTTAGTTGCATATCCCTGAAAGGACGTCGCAATCAGCCCATTATAATTTGGCTGTTTGTGATTTCTTGGCAAGCTTACGTCTAGTAATTTGCCATTGGTTTCTGAACGGCTGACCAATGTATGAAAACCAGAGCAAGGCTTCCAAATTGCCCGAAGTGTGTTCCGAACACGGTATGCGGGATTACGAATACTGTTTATAACCACTTCGTCACAGAGCTGGATGTTAAGTACAAAGACTGTTAAGTACAGAAGTTAAATGAAGACATAACATTGACATTTTACATAAGCTAGCATTCACTGAAATCACATGGGACATTAAAATATATTGCAATAGAGAAATAAACTGGACAAAATAAAATAATAAATATAAAATTCCAAACATTAAGACAATTAATGGACTTAAAATAAGAACTATCTTACAATAATACAATAACAGTATAATTAAAAGAAACAAGAATTCCAGACAGAATACACACAACTTGAAAACATTATTGTCATTAGCCTTGAAGAAAGGATTTTAGAACGTTTCGTGAAATATTAAGATTAAATTTGACACTACTGACAATGAGCAGAAAATTGGTCGTAGAGAAATCTGTTTCGTTAGAAACTGGTGAATGATTGATACGTCTGGTGTTAAAGTATATCACAACAAGCAAATCATTGCAGGCACAGACAAAACGAAGCCAGTAATGAAATCATTTCGGAAAGGTTAAAGTAAAGAATAATATTAGATAATAGAAATGACTGTAGAAATAAGAGACAGACATTTGTAGTTGTGATCGATAGAATATCATCAGAATAGTATTCAAGGGCAGGCTTGAAGGTTCATCGATTCATTCAGTAGCATGTTCTTTGCAAAACCTCGCTCCCATAACAACAGTACGGAAAACTTCTCGGTCATAAGCAAGATGTCCAGCGTCCGATACACCCATCTGGAGATCATCCGCCACATCCTACACCCATGTTGTCATTGGCCTTCCTCTTCCTCTCTTCCCGGGTATATACCCTTCCATTATTGTTCTGTCCCAACTTTCATGACGTTTCTGGTGACCAAATTATTTCAATGTTTTTTTTATTTTATCATCGTTAATAGCCAGTCTTCTTCAATATTCAGCTCTTGTCGTATAGATAGATGCATTTGTTCTTTTCTGTATCCAAGATATTCTTAGAACCCGCCTATAACATGTATATTCAAAGGCATTTTTGCGCTGTTCAGCTTGTTTAGTAAGTGTTTAGGTCTCAAAGGCGTATTTTGAAATACGAAAGATGCATGCTCTTAAACATCGAATTTTTGTAGTTCTGTCCCACTCCACAATTTATTCAGTTCCTTTACTTTTTGAAGAGGAATGGATATTCGTCTTTTAATTCATTTCATTGTGTCACCATTATTGGTAATTAATGACCCAAGATATTCAAAATTTTCTACCACTACTGATGTTTCCTCATTAACATATATTTCTGTCTTCATATTAGTTTTATCTGTATGCATTATCTTTGTTTACTTGCGGTAAGGAAAATGTATCCTAATCTGTGTAATTACTGGCGGGATACCGCCAAGCACGCGTTCGAGTATCTATTATCTAATGCAGCACAAACCTGTTGCGCTTTGCAACCAGATCTGCAGCGTTATATGCTGAGATATCTCATTTTCTTTACAAGCGGGATAGGTACGGTGGATATAATTTATCAAACAAACGAACTCTCTGAAGTTTGAACGTAAATAGGTTAAGTGAGACATTTATCATATGTTTCTTCTTCTTTCGTTCGCTTGACATGTATTGTCTATGTCTGCAATGTTGCCTCTTGTATAAGCTTCACTAACCTTTAGTTCACTATGTGGCCCATACAGTTCTGTCGCTGTTGTTTCTCAAGGCCAAAAGGTTTGTCGAGATATGACGTAACTGGGGCAGTTTTAAAGTATGTGATCTGTTGTCTGCGGCGATATCCTCTTGTACACATGGCTGATTCGCCAATGTCATACATTATTATGCTAATACCTATAAATAGGTGATCTAAACGTGATATGTATGCATAATGTGTCTAGAGAATGTAAACTAAGGAAACCTATCCCACGACTTGATTGGGTATATAGTCATCTGGTCAATGTCCTTCTCCTTCCCTTCCCAGAACATTTCTTGGGACCCATTTTAGGCAGGGTTTTGAGGTCAATGTTTAAGACACCACCACACCGGAAAGGATTCCAAGGTATCTATTCATGCACGCATGTCTAGTCTGTCTGTCTGTCTGTCTGTCTGTCTGTCTGTGTCTGTCTGCGTGCGTGCGTGCGTGTATGTGTATTTGTGTATTGTGTGTGTGTGTGTGTGTATGTGTGTGTGTGTGTGTGTGTGTGTGTGTGTGTGTGTGTGTGTTGTGGCTTGCAGATGAAGGCGAATCACTGCAACGTCGACTGTTTTTGTAATTTTGTTTTGTAAACCTGCCCCACGCTTCATGTTTTGTTATAATTTACAATTCCACATCTTTATCTCTGTCTATCCCATTTAAGAAATGTAAGTGGAATACTTTATCACGGTCAAGCTAATGTGGCATTTAGAAGATAAACACCTAACTCCACACAAGCAGAATTCAGAAAGCACAAGGAGATAGTAGTGGAGAAATATGTCCCTTAAGGGCATGTTTTGTCACCAACAATATTTCTAGGATATATACATGAAATTACAGAAAATGCTTAACCAAGTGGGTTATTTTAAATACATAGGGGTAAATATAACATCAGATGGAAGATACACAACGGAGATTAAGAACAGAATAGGGCCAGCAAAAGCTCCATTTCAGAAAATGAAAAGTATCATATACATTGAATGTAAGAAAAAGAGAGCTGAAATATTAAATAGAACCTCTTCGAGTGTATAACAGTTAGAAGAGAAGCAACGGAAATGTGGATCCTGAGACAAATGTTGCGAATACCTTGGACTGCCAGCGTAACTAACAAAGACTGCCTGGAAGAGATTAATGCGTGCTTGCTTGCGTTCGCTGTCTGTGAACTCCAGCGTATGTCGAATGGTGACATCCTATTGTCCAACATCAGTGTGATGTCACACCGGACTGAGGTTTGCGTGAGTATCCGTTGTCCCATGTCTGGCTTATTGGTGTACAGACTGATCGTTCCTCGCCGTGCAGGCAGATTTCTCTCCGACTTCGAAGGAATCAGCGATCCTACTGACGTTAGCCAGGACCCCGAAGGGACCTGTTGCCCAGGACGCGCGACTAGGACGTGTCAGTAGGTCTTGGCCAGTATAGAACCTGGACTGGCCCTGGTGCCTTAGAAACACCTATGCGTTCCGAAGAGGCTAATGAAGCTAGAACATTATATACAACTGAACATGTTCTCTGCGGCGAAGACGGTAATATACACCATCTTTCTGGTAGTCCTAGGTGCTCTAGGTTCTATAACAGCTTCTTTATCAAACCTCTTGGCCTCATCCTTGATTATGTCTATGTCTTGCTGAGAAAGTCTTCCACTTTCTTTGTACAATTAATCATAATCTCCATTTCCAGGTATTTTGCAAGTGGGGGGATTTGGGGGGGGGGGGGGAGGAGAAAGGGAGCAGAATCCACTGTATTATAACCACTTTGTAATTTTGACATAGTTCACGGAGTGCTACTCTTAGGTCTGTTAGTGTACTGTTACTGTTGTTCAATTTTAGAATAATCGATTTCATCTATGAAGAGAGCTATGTGTTCCTCTTTTTGCCTAAGTCAACAGTATTTCTGGAACAGTTTCAAGACCTGCTCTGGAATTACTTGAAAATTTTCAATTTGTCATTGATTTTAAAATTCATGAGAATCCCTTCACCTCCATTTGCTGTTGAGTTTTTTTTTTTTTTTTTTTTTTTGGGGGGGGGGGGGGGGGGGGATCCCCTCTGTGTATGCATGGGTCCAGGTATATCATTGGTACCTTGCCGTCTAAACAGACAGTAGTTTGTGCTTTAAAAAGGCATAATAACGTTTACTTATGGCGGTAGCGAATGTGACTGATAAGGCCAATTTGCGCTGTAAATGTCCGTTCACAGTGGGTGCATGTGAACACGTGGTCATTTCCACCATCATGCACCATCTTACGTCTCACACGCTCGGTGTGTGACTTATCTGCAATAATTTTCTCCTTTGTCCTTTGACCCAGGTGCTACTTGGGTAATGTATTATATGTAGTTTATTACTGTATCTTTTGTTTATATTTCATTGAGAGTGTTTCCCCCCTCATTATCTGGAGTGTTTTCTATCATTTCAGGTAGGCTCTGCTGTCTCAAATTGGGAACATCTGCACAGTGTTAGCTGATTAAGTGCCATGGGATGATTAATCGTCTTTTTCTACTTTATGTATCGCCGAAATGTTGTCACACTGTTATAACACAGCATGTCTGCTAATAACACCTTTCAAGTCATAACTGTGGCACACAGCCTAATTCCAATTTTCTACCATCCATGTTTGTTTGGACCAAAACTACTTCTTGTTTGTCACTGAATCTGTTAATGGGTTGGGCTGTTGAAATGTTAAATGTAGGATATATCTTCACATTTCTTTCTCTTTTTTTTTTTTTTTGGCAGACTCCTTGTTTAGCTGTAGTTTTCGATTTTCAAGACTAATAAACCTCTGACACGTGGGTTAGTTAGTTACTTAGTTAGTTAGATAGTCACTGTTCCAACTTCACGGCAACGAGTCATCCCCATTATGCTCCGTTCCTGTGCCAGTTAATATCACACTAAATGCTCCTCACTGTCCTAAGTTAAAAGTTGAATAGACAGGAGTTTGGACAAGCCAACAGCCCGCACAGGTGCACTGTGCATAATGCCGCCATCAGAATGCCAAAACAAAAGTCCTCCACGGAAAATACAGTTCATCGTCGTTGGAAGCGGCAGTCACTATAAAACCAGCAGCAACACATTACTGCATTAAAGGTCGAGAGGATCGACTTCATTGCCCTGGAATTTGTCCCATATGGCTCAGTCCCCTTCGGCAGGGCGGTCCCGCTGAAAGCATTACACAAAGCACGAACACCGTAGCTCCAGCGACGACTCCCAGGAGTCTCCGAGAAAGATACACCCAGGAACCGAAAAAGCAATCCAGTCAATTCCAAACTATAGGCCAACCGCCATCGTTCCGAACATACAGTTCACGCTACAACAACCGCGGACAGATGTAAACACATTCCAAACGAAATTCGAAGCTCAGTGTCGCGCCACGCACTCAACTCAGCAGCAGGGCGACGGAACCATGCATTACAAGTTCAACATGAGGAAAATTCGACTGCAAACCGTAGCCAGAAGCATAAACACTCCAGATGTTTAACGGTTGAAATGCCTATCCACCATGTTGGGGGCCGGAAATTAATACGTGGGTGGGGTATGTTAGTCTGTTGTATATTTCTCGCAGATGCTGGGCTCTGCTATTTTTTCTTGTCTTGCATGGTTTTAAACATGTGATATTTACCAGTCTGTTAATATGCGTTGTTTTCATTCTCCAAGTTTTATTGCTCTAGTTTCATTGATCTCTTTCTGGCAATCGTTGTTAGTTACTTTGGCAGTAATAGGAACTCACAACAATCGTCTGAGGAACCACATCTACGTTGCTTTCAAGTTTTTCCTAATTTGAACACTTATGTTCTCAGATTCACTGCCGAACAGCAAAACGGGTTATGTACGAGTAGCATATCAGCACTCTCTTTCTTACATTCAATGATGGTGACTCTTTGCATAAGATACTTAAGAAAACAAATTATTTGGTTATTTATCCTATATTCCTAAGAGATATATCTACTTGAAGTCTTAAATCACGCTTGCATGAAGGGCATTCCATTGTTAAACTCGCAGAATCGCAAAGCACGTTTTCATGTTATTCGCTTGAGTATTAAACATAGTGTTCCTATTATGCAGGTACTCACGCGTACATCTTCCAGGGCTATTCCATGAACGAATGACGCCAAGAGTAGGGAAAAACAACCTAGCTGAACAAATACCTATAGGCATATGGAAATATAGAAGATATGGAAGGAATCAACATTGGGGGACGATACATCAATAACATTAGATATGCAGATGATACAGTCTTCATTGCAGTCAATGAACAGGACCTGCAAAATTTTGTAGATGCGGTTGTTGCACACAGTGAACAAGTAGGGTTAGAACTGAATATTAAGAAGACACAAATTATGGTCGTCACTGGGAAGAAGGGAATACCATAATGTGATATACGTGTAAATGGGCATATTCTTAAGCAAGTGAATCGATACAGTTATCTCGGCACAGTCATAACATCTGATGGGAGATGCCTTGAAGAGATTAGAACAAGAATTGTAATTGCGAAGGTAGCCTTTTGCAAGATGAAAAACATACTGACTAATAAAAAGATATCAAGTGAAACGAGAAAAAGAGTGTTGCAGTGCTACGTAGAACCTATACTTCTGTATGGATGTAAAGCGTGGACAATAAGCAGTCAAGCTGAAAAACAGCTGATGTCTGTGGAAATGTGGTTTCTGAGGAGAATGCAAAGAAAACCATGGACAGACAGAAAAACCAATGAACAAGTCCTTCAAGAAACAAATGAAGGTCGTAAACTGATTGGAGATATTAGACGTAGACAGTCAAAATCTTTTAGGCATGTTATGAGAAGAATTGAATTGGAGAACTTGGTGACAACTGGCAAGATCGAAGGGAAGAGACCAAGGAGAAGACCGAGAAGTAAATACCTGGATGGCTTGGCCACGTGGCATGGTCGAGACAGGAACACAGAGCTGATCCACGACTCCGGTGATCGAGTGAGATGGCAAAACATGACCGCCCATGCTTATTGGCATGGCACATGATGGATGGATGGATATGGAAACGAAAGATCTTAACTGCAGTAGTATATTACAACATACGAAACTTAAAGGCGTGGTGAAATAAAAATAGACAGAAACATAGGCACACACCTTACCATGACTTCAGGCCATGTAGACAGAACGAAAACTGCAATGAGGAAATGGACGAATACAGATAGAGAAATGGAAACTGCCATCTTATTTTCACAAAGTTATCAGTTATATTTTGCGCAGGTATCATCTTATATGTGTTAGTTTAATTAAACTATTCATTTGTCAAATCTTATACTTTAAAAATAAACATTCAAGTAACATCCCATTAATACCCCACAGGTCCAAAAAGGTTTGTGTGGAATGAGAGACGCATTTACTGAAGAAAGGCAGTAAACAATCCATTAATTCGAATGGAATGAAAAAAGTTGGTTTATTGTGATATCTAATCTCATCATATTCCTCTTGTACCTTGCGGTGTCGAGGTAAAGTATTAACAGCGGGAGAGTGTCCGCTTATGGGCTTCATGTATCGATATTCCGTTGGTATCTGCTATTCCCTGCGTCCATTGTTTATGTGGTCGGCCTCTTCCTCTGCTTCCATCTGGTCTGTACATCATTGCTTGTTGTGGTATACTGTTAGTTGGTAACCTACTTGCATGACCAAATCATTTGACTTGCTGCCTTCTAATAAAATGTAGCGCAGCTACAACCCCCAATTTAGTCCCGATTTCTTCATTTCTGATCTTACCTCTTCTTGATACATTGAGTATTCTTCTCAGGAATCTCATTTCTATTGTGATTTTTCTTTTATCTTTTTCTGTCATTGCCCAGGTTTAGTATGGGTAACATAGAGTTGGTAGGAAGATTGTGTTATAAAGTGCTTTCTTAGTAGCTAATGTGAGATCAACATACATAAAAGATAGTAAGTTGTATGTCTATTACGGGGTAAAAGTGAAAAAAAAAAAAACTAAATGTCACCTGTCTAAAGAGTAAGAGTGTGCATCTGTTGTTTGATAATATGCTGGAAGACCGCCTCAAGACCAGTGCCGCAACCAAACAAGATGCGGAAAAAGAGTGGATAGCCCTAAAGGACATAATCTATAATACTGCTATGGAAATCATGGGTCCAGCCGCCCCCTTTCCCCCTTCCTCCCCCCCCCCCTCGATGCATAAAAACTGGTTCGATGAAAATTCCGAAGGCATCAACCAATTGCTGGACCAAGAAACATCTTCTCCACAAGGCATATTTGAATGACCCGAAGCTAAAAATAAAATTAAAAGATGCCTTCAATAACACTCAGAGAGTTATGCAGCAGAAACTTCGGCATATGCGGAACTCCTGGATGAGAAACAAAGGTGATGAGATTCAAGGCTTTGCTGACAGACATGATATGAAACACTTCTACGACTCACTGAAAGCGGCCTATGGTCCTACATCACCAAGCTTAGTTCTCCTCCTTAGTGCAGATGGGGGAACATTGGTCACCGATAAGAAAGAAATCCTCCAACTCTGGGCAGAGCATTTTAGCAACATCTTAAATACAACCGCCTCCATTGATGATGAAACCATCAACTGCCTTCCTCAAGTCCCCACTAATGATACTCTTGCTGACTTGCCAACCATAGTGGAAATACACAAAACTACAAAGCAACTTTCCAGCGGTAAGGCGCCTGGTCCTGACTCTATACCGGCAGAGATCTACAAAGCATGTGCACCAGTTCTAATAGAGCAGCTTCACAAAGTCTTTACAAACATATGGGTTAACGAGACTATGCCACAATATTTAAAGGGCGTGTCAATAGTCCATCCATACAAACGTAAAGGAAACCGCCAATCCAGTGACAACCACTGAGACTTCTCCTTGCTCTCAGTTGCAGAAAAGATGCGCGCCTGAATTCTTCGCAATAGGCTCACAGCCCATCTCGACCAAGGTCTTCTTCCTGGGAGTCAATGTGGCTTCAGAAAAGAACTAGAAACCGTTGACATGATTTTCGCTGTAAGGCAGTTAGTTGCAAGAGAAATGTCAGGAATAAAACTCCGAAATGTTCTCCACTTTCATTGATCTTACCAAGGCTTTTAATACAGTCAGTAGAGAAATACTGTGGAAGATTATGGGGAAATATGGCTGTCCACGAAAGTTTGTCCAAATAGTACGGCTATTTCATTATGGTATGCAGAGGAAGACGAAATTGAAGATTTTTTACAGCACACTGCATGACACATTACATAAGATCGGTCGTACTAACATAACAATAATAATAACTTAATTAATTAATATGTTTGCATATCCTTTACAGGACAGCTGATTGTTGATTTCTTGGCAAGATTACCCTCAGTAGTTTGCCATTGCTTTCTGAGCGACCGGCTCACATACCCCGTAAGTTACCGACGCGATTCGAACCACTGCTGATTCTCACCGTCGTCACGTTTCTTACGAGAGTATACGAGATTACTGAGAAAAGTCGCTAACCTCTAGGCCAGAAAGCCGGCAAAAATAATAATGGGAGATTTTAATGCAAAAGTGGGTAGGGGAGAGACACGTTTTAGGAAAATTTGGATTGGGAAATAGAAGTGATGCAGGTGACAAATGAATTGAATTTTGTACATAAAATGGGTTAATGATAGCCAACACACTTTTTAAACAACACCCAAGAAGACTGTTCACGTGGAAGTTCCCGGACAATACTACCAAAAACCAGATAGATTATATTTTAATACAAAGAAGATGGAGATCAAGCATAACATCGGCAAATACCTTATAAAATGCAGATTGTGATTCGATCATCAGTTTTTAGAAGCAGATGCGAAAGTAAAACTCAGAAAGCTTACCCGAGGACCAAGGCCACTTCGTCTGATCATACAAAAATACCAGATGCATACAACGTAGAAATGAAGAATCGTTTTGGGGTCTTGATATCTCTACAGGAGGAATTAACACCTGATGAATCGACAGTAAAAGCTATAGATATCTTGATAACTGCAGCCAAAGAGTTAATTCCGACCAAGAAAAAGCAACATAAACAATGGATTATATCAGACACGTTAGAATTAATAAAACAAAGAAGGGAACTGAAACAGAACAGAAGTGAATCCGGTAATAGCAGGATGAAGTATAAATCTTTAACTCGAGAAATAAGAAATAACACAAGAAAGTACAAAAACCAATAAATACGATTGCTGTACCAGAATAGAGCAATATCACAAGACTAGAATAAATTACGAAATATTCAAAGAAATTAAGTTATTGACAAGAAATGTTAAACCTCACTTAATTGTATTCTGTGACAAGTTGGGAAATACCTTAACAGAAATTAGATAATTTCTAGAAAGATGGCAGGGATACTGTAATGGAATGTATGATATGAATAACACTGAAGATATGAGTGAGATACACTGTTCAGCCTCATGTTTTCAGCTTAGCTGACGAATGCCGTCGAAAACAACGACATTGGTATATACATCAACTACCGCATGGATGGAAAGTTGTTCAATTTCAGAAGGCTGAAAGCTAAAACAAAACTAACCACGAAACCGAGAGCTCCTGTTTGCTGACGATTGCGCTCTATATGCTAAATCAGAGACAAACTCGCCAGGAAATTAAATCACATCCACACAATCTACATTAGGAAGCTATTGAAGATTAAATGGCAAGACAAGATCCCAGACACTGAAGTCCTAGAAAGAGCGTCCATGCCTAGCATCCACATTATACTAATGAAGAATCAGATTCGCTGGGCCTAAACGAAACCTTTACGGTGAGCTGCGTTGTGGTAAACGCTCCCAGGGCGGTCAGAGATAACGCTTTAAAGACACTCTGAAGATCTCACTAGAAGCTTTTGGAATTCTTCACGAGACTGCTGCCAAAGACCGAAATTCGTGGCGTGCATCTTTACACAAGGGTGTAGTCACTTGTGAAGCAAACAGGACCGCGAGAGATGTGGAAAAAAAAAGACGGGACAGAAAAACTACTGCAGGAGATCCTACTCCTGGAATGTCAAGCATTCTTTGCCCACATTGTCAAAGAACATGTCGAGCCAAAATAGGCCTTACCAGCCATCTTAGAACTCACGGCTCCATACTTTCAACCACACTGGATGAAATGAATGGTCATCATCATTCTTGATGGACGAACAACACAGGACATTGCAGTCAACGCCAGCATACTTCGACTCTTTTCCATTTTCTAAGCACCTTTACGTTCAGTAGTTTGTCATTTCTTTCTGAATTGCCGAGTTTCATACCATTCAGAAAATTAAGCCAAAGAGAACTGCTCCCAAATTTCCTGCTCTGATTTCCAACCTTGTATGTCAGGGTTGTGAAACTGTGTACACTGCCTCTAAGCCACGGACGCTGACCATAAAAGATAGTGTAAACAAAAAGCTCAACATATTCAAGTTTAAATTAATGGATAAAAGGGAAAAATTTCCTGAATAACAAGTAAAGTAAGATTGAAATAGCACAGCAAGTACGATAGAACCACATGCAAAGTGAGATTCAACCAGCACAGCAAGTGCAATAGAACAAAATGCAAAGGAGTCTCCATGGTCAAGCCGTTTGACTCCGGCTCCGAAGCTTGTGGGTTCGATTCCAGGCCGCGTCCTTTGGTTCACGAGTGAATATTCTCGGAGTCTCCTGGGGTCGTCGCTGGAGCTATGGAGTTCGTGCTTTGTGCGACGCTTTCCGTGCTGCGGAAAGAGACTGAGCCATATGGGATAAAACCCGGTGCAATGAAATCGACCATGTCGACTTTTCAGCGACTTTTTTTTAACTTCCGGTCCCCAACATGGCGGATAGGCATTTAATC
Organism: Cepaea nemoralis; assembly: GCA_014155875.1. Classification (NCBI taxonomy): domain Eukaryota; kingdom Metazoa; phylum Mollusca; class Gastropoda; order Stylommatophora; family Helicidae; genus Cepaea; species Cepaea nemoralis. The sequence goes on from JACEFZ010028496.1 coordinate 99,498, forward strand.
TGTTAAGGCATCTGGAGTGTTTACGTTTGTGGCTACGGTTCGCATTCACATTTTCCTCACGTTGGACTGGTAGTGCATGGTTCCGTTGTCCTGCTACTGACTGGGTGCGTGGCGGGACACTGTAAGCTGTGAATTTCGCGTGAAATGCTTTTACATATTTCCGCGGTTGTTTGTAGCGTGAACTGTTTGTTCGGAACGATGGCGGCCGGCTGTTGCTGAATTGACTGGTTTACCCTTTCGGTTCACGAGTGCATTTTTCAGGAGACTCCAGGGGAGCTACGGAGTTCGTGCTTTGTACGGCGCTTTCGGTGGGATAAAACCCAGGTCAATGAAGTCTTTATGGTGACTGCCGATTCCATCGACGACGAACTGTGTTTTTCGTGGAGGACTTTTGTGTTGGCATTCTGACGGCGGCATTTTGCACAGTGTACCTGCTGTGGGCTGTTGGCTTGCCGAGACTCCTGTCTATTCCATTGTTCACATACAGCAGTGAGGAGCATTTTGTGCGATATTCACTGGCAAAGGAACGGAGCATAATGAGGACGACCAGTTGTCGTGAAGTTGGAACCGCGACTGACTGACTGATTAAAATGCAAAATAAGATTCAACCAGTACAGCAAGTACTGTAGAACAACAAACAAAGAGATATTCAACTAGCACAGCAATTACGATAGAATACAAGCAAAGTGAGATTCAACTAACACAGCAAGTGCGATAGAAAACGAGCAAAGTGAGATTCAACTAGCACAGTAGTTGAATCTCACTTTGCTCGTTTTCTATCGCTCTTGCTGTGTTAGTTGAATCTCACTTTGCTTATTTTCTATCGTAATTGCTGTGCTAGTTGAATATCTCTTTGTTATAAGTGCAATAGAACCACAAACAAAGTGAAATTCAATTAGCACAGCAAATGCGAAGAAAACAAGCAAAATGAGATTTAACTAGCACAGCAAGTGTTATAGAAAACAAGCAAAATGAGATTCAACTAGCGCAGCAAGTGCGCTAGACCAACAAACAAAGTAAGATTCAACCAACACAGCAAGTGAGCTAGAACAAGCAAAGTGAGATTCAACCAGTACAGCACGTGAGCTAGAAAAACAAGCAAAGTGAGATTCAACCAGCACGCAAGAGCGATAGAACAACAAAATTTTGAACAATTTTTCCAGTTTAAGCCTCATGACGTCGTCATTGAAGAGTTGCAGAACTATGTGACTAATAGGCAGGTTGAAGAAGACAATTACGACGTCAAAGAAAACTAGAAGACTTCCCTACGACAGCTACACGGTGCAACAAGTAGGTGTTTAAAGATGATAAAAAACCAGTTACAGTATTCCCATAACAATTATTATTTTTTTTAATAAATTAAAGGATAAAGAACGTGGTACCATGCCATCGTGACATATTGGCTATATGATACCAGATACACATTTTGTAGACGACAAGGCAATCATATGATGCATGTGGTCAGTATCACGATAGCTGACACATTTAGGGTACTCATTGCATGAGATTGTGCCCACCATTAAAGCATGTTATCAAGAAATATGCCACCTCGAGGTGGATTTGAACACATGAAGACCAGATCTACAGGTACATGTGTTAATCACGACGCTAATGTGGCTTCTATGACGAAAAATGAGGTCTAGAAATTACAACACGAAACCTGGCGTATAGCAATACCAGCATATAGTAACATTCCAGTGTCAGTAACATGAACTTGAGACGTATTGGGTATATGGTCCTAGCATCACGTTTTTACACATCGATCGGCACTTGATTGTGGCAATATCGCTTCTGCCATCTTTACATCCCATGACATTTCCTGTGACCAATGTTATGCTGGGTTGACCTGAGAACCCTGTTTAATGTAAGAAAGAGATATAAGACTTGCTAACCACTGCGCTAAATCGGCTTCCAGGCTGTTAAATGATACTGCAAATCGGAAAAGCATTAATTATTACATTATTTAACCTAAAAATAAAAATACAAAATAACTGACCAGCATCTTTCAAATATTCATCATACGGATCTGAGCGGATCAGCTTCCATCGTCCACTGAACTTCTCTTTAATTTCACGTAATACGGGATCCTGCGGCTCATCATTCAATGCTGATGGTTTCCAAACCTCGTTTGTCATTGGGGAAGCATTTGCCGTATTCTGAGCAATGATCGTGTGGCTAGTAGGTTCTACATTTTTGCTTGAGGTAATATTTACTTGAACTGGCTTTGCTGTCGGTGGTAGCTGTTGCAATATAACCGATTCTTGCTGTTGTATTGCATGCTGATGCTGCGCTGGTAGTTGGTGTACATTCGCAACTGGTGGCCTAGGCTGTACAGCAGCCGGTTGAAACTGTGATGGGTGACGTATTTCTCCTAAAGGGGGTTGTTGCAACCGCAGAAAACTTGACTCGAATTGTTGAATTTCTTGTGGTGTATCATTTGATACAGTTGGCTGCTCTAAACCAAGACCGAGAAGATCCCCTTCCATGTTGCCTGGGTATTAGGGATAATATTCTTGTAGACACTGTTATAATTTAACAAGAGTTTATAGTTTATTTACTTTACCTGCACCTCGTCTTCGGTGATTTTTTCTTTCTCTCTGGAACAACAAATGCCCGTGAAAAATGAAAAGTGGTACTAAATTATTAACAAAATTAACAGACCACTTAACATAATAAGTCTAACCATACAAAAAGTAAACATTCAGGTCACATGTGCTCTGTGTGTGCGTGTGCGTGTGCGTGTGTGTGTGTGTGTTGTGTGCAAGCGCGCGCATGCATGTAGTGATATCGCAATTTTCACCAAACAAAGTGATATAATGGCTATGAATTCATAAAATACACATTCAATAAAACATCAACTTTCACAGCGGCAGCTATTATCAAAATAAGAACACATGATAAAACGATGATCTCAGTGTGACTAAATGTCACATGCGTTGATTATATGGCCACGTGAAGTACTTTATCATTGGTCGTTTCATTTATCTCTGTTTAGCGATACGCGGTCGTTAATACTTAACATCACACCCTCTCTATTCAGATTTGCAGATACTTATACTTATAACTCATGATTGTTTTAATTTATGGGTGTCAAATTGCCTCTTGGAAGAGACTGTGAAAAGCTGAGCATTGCATATTTCATGTCAACGACTTGAACACTATTTTATAAAAGCTTTGAAGAATTGAAGGGGTCCAGTCTATCTATTCACTTAACTTTGTATAATGTCATATACTTTGAATATGTTGACTGAGTATATGATGTGAACTTTTGAAGGCGAAAACAAATATACGTGAATATATCATAATATGAGCCGTGCTCGGCTTAGCAATCATAAAGTTAAATTTCCTTCATCACTTCCATTAGTTTCATGTCACCATCACAATATCATTGAGTACTGTTTCTCTCTGTCACTCTCTCCTGTCTCTAACAGTCTAATTTTCAATGTTATAACAAAATGTGAATTTATTTTGTTTTCTGTTCCATCATCGAACACGGAGACATAGAAAGACATATATGTGTGCACAGATTAGTCCAAGGCATTTGATAAGGTAAAATATGATGAACTAATTAAACTGTTGGAAGATATCAACATTGATAAGACAGATTTCAGAATAATAAAAAAAAAATATTTACTGGAACCAAGTAGCACCAATAAAAATGGGAGATAAAGAGGGCAATTCTGACTGACTGGCACCTTGCCGTCTTGACAGACGATAGTTTGTAAAATGGAGTTATACCTCTCCATAACACAAAGCCTGGGCTGTATTTAGAGATCATGTGTTGCCCATGCAGCATGATCCCTCTCTCGGCCTGTATAGTGTACTCCAGAGAAAAGGTAACACCAATACGTCTGGAACAAGACAAGCTGCAGAAGCTGTCTGATCAGCAAAGCAATGGTCTAACTGTCCGCCTGTCGGAGCTTAGGGCCTGGTCTGCCCTGCCATGACCTTTAGTCTTTAGGTTGCATTTCCTCGCACTAGGAAAAAGCTTGTACCTTCCCAATTGCGCTCCTCCGTCCGAAGCCGTTGGCACAATGTGGGGTGTTAGGTTTGGTAAGCGTCGCCCAATATTCAGCGCTAACAGAAGCAGGTAATACCATCTACTGTCATACAGTAGCTCAGTCATATCTAACAAAGACCTGACACCGAGAACAATTATGAACAAATAAAGCTAGGAGTACGACAGGTATGTGTTTTGTCACCGGATCTCTTCGCGCTCTATAGCAGGAGTATGTCAGGGGGTTTTGCCCCCTTTTTTCGGAGCCAAAAGAGGCTGCTCAGATGAGTATTTCCTTATATAGCTTAATGTGACGTCACGCGCTCCGGTCAAAATCGGCTCAGGATTGAGAATCCGAAGCCAAAGGTGTTTTTTTTTGTTGTTGCAATATTATGCAACATTATATTTGTGAGTGAGTGAGTGTGTGTGTGTGTGTGTGTGTGTGTGTGTGTGTGTGTGTGTGTGTGTGTGTGTGTGTGTGTGCGGGGTAGGCTGACTTGGGGTGGGGGAGCAGAGGTGGGGTGTTGGGGTGTCGGCGCATGAGGTAGGGCGAGGGGGTTCGAACCCTCGAGCCGCGAAGGGCATCATAGGAAAACCATAAGTAAAAATGTAAATATGGCAATTATATGGTCTGTAGAGGGCCGAAGTGGCTTATACACAATCATCATTCGTGTTACAAATGAATACCTTTAAAAAAGTAAAGATGGCGGGTAGTATCGGTTGTAATGGATATGGCTAAGTGAAATTCGTTGTTGAGGGGTGGATAGCGGTTATTAATGATCTGTATAGAGTCGCAGTGGTGTATACACTATCATCTTATGCTCTTCAAATGAAAGCCTTAAAATTTAAAGATGGTGGGTAATATTGGTTGTAGTTAGCATGACTTAGTGAAATTCGTTGTTAAGAGGTGGATAGCGGTTATTAGTGATCTGTAGAGAACAGTAAACATTATTGGTTTAAACATTATCTTCATACGGGTTACAAATAAAAAACCTTAAAAGTAAAGATGGTCGGTAGCGTTGGTTGTAATGTGTATGGCGTAGTGTCATTCGATGTTAAGTGGTCTGTAGGGGATCATAGTGGTTTAAACACTATCATCATAGGGTTACAGCTCTTCAAATGAACACCTTAAAAAGTAAAGAAGATGGCTAGTAGTGGATTAGTGGGATGTGTGTGCATATGCATGTGAGCGGAAGTGGTAGGGTTACAGTACTTATATAAATTCCACATTTGTGTTGTAACATGACGTATAGCATCGTTGCACAGTTTGCCATATCAAGCACATCTAACAGAGATTTTGTCGCACCAACTTTAACTACGAATACCTTATGGCACACTTGACAGATCTATCGATATAACGCTCATACTAAAATAGCCCATCGAAGCGTCTCAGAATGGTACACTGTCAAAGATCTATATAGGAGTTTACAGAGTTAAGAATTTAAGTAATAGAGCTAAGACAGAGACTATTAAAGGACACCAGACAGGAGAGACACCAGCGCTATAAATAGCTTCACAACGGGACACACTTGTGTCAACCAAGAGGGCGTTGAGTGCAGGTGAGCGAGGGTTTCCCAAAACACTAGGAAACTAACCGCCTCGACGAGTAACCATGGAGTACAGGTTACTCGAGTTAACTGACCAGCGTGCTGGGACACCATGCACGCAAGACTCGTCAGCGCACGAATTAGAAGCGTGGCTCAGACGGAGACTGAGACAACTGGAGAGTAGACGTGTTCCTTATGAATACTATAAGTTTATAGACAATAGTGATTGTTAGGCTTTAGATTCCATTTAGTGATTAATAGTATCATTATATCACCTCTTCATTGCATCTGTGTAACGTACCATGATGTTTATTGTCAATGAAGTATTCCGCTCGCGGAGCTTGTTTGTAATCAGCTCTAAATAAATTGTACCTTTTGCAAATGACACGAGTTATTATTTCGTGTGGTGCAAAAGTAGGGAAGTCCTGAAATACCTGTCGCAAGCAAGTTGCTGACATACACCGATTGGATGAAACAGGACATGTGATCAGAAAAGTGGTATGGAGACGCGGCCAACGCTTGACCCACGCATTATTCTGTACAGCTTTGGAACGGACGGATTGTGACAGGATGGCCTCGGTTGTTGGGAGTGAACACAAGCCCCGAGGTACCCCTAGCACTCACGTGTATTCTGACTCATGGGGCTGGACAGGTAGATACACTGTAACTCTGCTACTGACCCCCTTTTGGTATTATGAGTCTACAAGCAACTCACAGATCCTAGACCTCTACTAACTACCCTCCCTTAGGGACAATGAACTCTGAGGCATCGTCCGAAACCACATTCAATAACTGTAGAAAAGAACTTGTCAAAATAAACAAAGTTTATTCTACCCTAGAGAAACAGGAAGGAATTGAACACTCTGATAGAATATAATTTATTTACAAATATAGAGGATAGAGTAGAGACAGAATTAGAGATGAGTCCATATTCGTCATCAGGCTGAGATGCAGATTTGCTGTAGATGTTCCGTCCAGTCGGTCAGGCACTCACCCGGCTCCCTCCCAGTATGGTTGACTGGAACCTTGGAGACCACTCCGTCCCAAGAGCTCGGATCGGCAATCAATGGAGTTAACTACTCGGACCACAGTTGACTAGATGAACGTGAGATCCACAATGTCAAAATGAGTCACTGGCTAATGACACTAAGACAGTTCTCATAATTCAGCATGGCTAGGAGACCCTCCAGATAAACAATCTTGACATCCATCATTGTAGCAAAGGATCGACATAATGGTCATGGACTATAATAGCTTACCCTAGGTTGGGTAATGGAAAATATCTGCAGCACGTTCACAAAAGTCGCACTAATGTCTATACACTCTGGCAGATGATGTCAGAACACTGAATAGTCACAATTGACCTGACTCCCCTGGAGTCGAGTCCCATATGATAATCAAGTTTAGTAAACCTTGGTGACTGAACATACTAATGTCACCGTTCATTGACTCTGCTGGCAATCAAGTTTGGTAACACAACTAAGTCTGATCTCAACACAGCAATGTTCATTAGGTCAGGGATGAGTTGACTATAGTGTACCTGAAAAGTCGAAATAACATTCATACGCCCAACTGGTGTGGGTCTAGTGTTGACCGGGCACTCTGGTAGGCGTAGTTACAGCACATAGGTTAGTGCCAACCTCTACCTGGTATTTCCGACGTTTAGGCGGAAAAACAATGTCAATGGAACTGATGTGCTCCCAGAGCTGTTACTCTACCCCAACTTGGTAAGTCTCCCTGGAGTGAGCATACCATCACCTTTCCACAGTACTTCAATTGTCTATTATCATACACAGGCATGATTGCTCAGATGGTTGAACATACCCCCCTCAGAAATAGTGTTTAACAAACCGTTTCAGAAAGCGAGACAAAACAGCCGCCTTTTCCGGGGGGATGACAGCACTCATTTCTGTGCACCAGTCAATCACTTTATCTACAGTCTACAGTCGCCTGTAACTCCTGGGCTGTTTGCTCCCTATCTCTCCCCTGCCTATATCCAAGAATATCATCTGCAAATGTTAGTATTCTTCCAACCCCTGGTGCTTCTAGGTTTGCAATCTTGCTCGTATACACATTAAAGAGCACCGGTGAGACTGCAGATCCATGTGGCAGTCCCGGGGTTAACATATGTGGCTCTGAAGGTCCATGCGCCCAGACGGAGAGCAACCCGACGAGAGTGCAGGACGGCTGCTATCCAGTTCACCAACCAGGGATTGACCCCCTTCTCCATCAGACCTTGTCTATCAAGCCTGTGTCCTTAGTACTCTTCTTTATGGCAGTGAAACCTGGGCAACTTACTCACACCAAGAGAAACGTTTAAACAGCATTCATATGCGGTGTCTGAGAAGAATTCTTGGTATTAAGTGGCAAGACAAAATCACAAATACTGAAGTATTGGAAAGATAAGATTGTGTGACGGTTTATTCCATGATCAGGCTTCGTAGACTTAGATGGATAAGACATATTAGGCGGATGGATGATGGTAGAATACCAAAGGACATCTTTTTTAGTGAATTACAGATGGGTAAGAGATCTCAGGGTCGGTCTCTACTACGATACAAAGATGTGTGTAAGCGGGACATGATTGATACAGGCATTGATAATGCACATTGGGAGCAAGTCGCCGCTGAACGTGTTGCATGGAAGGCAAACATCAAAAATGGAATAAAGACAAAGGAGAAAATTATTGCAGATAAGTCACACACCGATCGTGTGAGACGTAAGATGGTGCATGATGGTGAAAATGACCACGTGTTCACATGCATTCACTGTGAAAGAACATTTACAGCGCAAATTGGCCTCATCAGTCACATTCGCTACCGCCATAGGTAAAAGTTATTATGCCTTTTTAAAGCACAAACTATCGTCTGTCAAGACGGCAAGGTGCCAATGTAAAAAAGAAAGATACATTCTTAAACGTAATTTGAGCAAAACTAGAAGGAAGGTCCGTCCACCACGTCCCAGATGACCGGCGTTGAAATTAAAGTTCGAGAATCAGACTTTTCTCTGATTTATAGTTTTGTTAGCACTCAGCTCTAGCATCCCTGGTCCATCTCCCTCTTCTAAAGTAGAGCACTGTCTACTCAAACATGTTTCTTTGTTCCTTAGACATCGTCTGAGAACCTTTCTCCCCAGTGTTGTTTCCAGAGAGATCTACTCTGGGGAAGTTGTCTCCTCAACCCATTGTCATCAGCTTGGCTGAAGTAGCTCCCGGGCGGGCATCCACCCAGCCAAAATTATTTTCTCCAACTGGTGATTTGTTCTGGATGCAGCTTGAGATCACTTAACTCTGTCCGAAGGGACTAAATACCACCCCAGATCCCAGAGAGAAAACGTGGAACAAATGTCTGTTTAAAGACACCGTCCCTGGATACTCAACAACAACAAGCCAGCCAAGAAGTGGCTCGTTGGAAAAAATAGATTTAGCTGTTCTTGGTATCACCAGGAGAAGAAAGAGGAATTACGATATGCAGACTACGCTTGTTACTTGAATGCCGGATAGGCAGTGTACTTCCCTGACATAATCTACTCCTGGAATATCTCTTCGAACCCACACTAAATATTCTACCAATGCATGCACTCGATTACGCTACACAACACTTTTGTAAACCTTTATAATTTATACGGACAACTACGTTTAAATACAATACACGTGTTTATTGACTGCTATGATGATGATAATATGATGATGATGATATTATGGTATACATAACTCATCCTGCTAAGAAGGAACAAAGATCATGGTTACCCCGGTAAAATGCAGTTCACTGTTAGCTTGAAGGAATCCAAATTGGTCCCTTCACTAGGCTCAGCCATTCCCTGATATGAGTTATTGACCGTCCGTGGCTCCTGAGAGAGCTGGAATTAAACGAACGGAGATGGGTAGTATTTAAGTAAACACATCTCAAAACACATGTCTATACATTAATATAAACATACATTCATATCATAATATACATGCATGTTACATAAATATACATCAGTCCTCAACACACACACACACACACACACACACACACACACACACACACACACACACACACACACACACAAACCCTTTCTAAATAACATCTGGCTTGAAACAGGGTGATGCACAATCCCCGCCACTCTTCAATCTGACTCTAGAGAAAGTTGTAAGAAAGGTAAAGGAGGAATGTGATATTGGAGGAACATCCAAGCTGCTTGGTTATGCAGATGATATAGATAGTATAGGGGGAAATGAGCAAAAGACATTAGAAATGTTGACTCACTTAAAGGAAAAAGCCCAACAGATGGGGCTGGTTATCAACCAAGATAAGACAGAATATATGGTAATTTCAAGAGAAGGAATGGCTACAAACTCTGGCCACTTACAAATAGATAATATGACCATTAAAAGAACGGAAACATACAACTACCTGGGTACAATCTTCAACTGCTCCAACATTATAAGGGAAGAAATACAAACTAGAATCCATTCTGGAAATAAGATATACTATGAACTACAACATCTACTAAAATCAAATGCGCTATCTCGTAACACCAAAATCACAATATACAAAATACTGATCAGACCAGTTGTGCTGTATAGCTCTGAAGCCCGGGGTACAACGAAAGGAGGCGAAGCCTTGTTACAAACCTTCGAGAACAAAGTTGTAAGACGCATCTTTGGACCCATTAGGGATACACAAAGTGGAGAGTGGAAAAGAAGAAGTAACAAAGACATTTATGATCTGTTTAGTCCCCGCTAATCACTGGTATCATGAAAGCTAATATACTACAATGGCTGGGGCCTTTAGAAAGAATGAAAGATAATAGGGAAACAAAACTCGTTTACACTCAAGAAATAAATGATCGTAGACCCCGAGGTCGACCAAGAAGACTGTGGAGAGATAATATATACACAGACCCAGAAGCACTTGGAATCAACGACTGGCAAGAGAAGGTCAACCAGAGAGACGAATGAGGATGGATTGTATCTGCAGCAAAGAACCTCAATGACTCGGAACGCTGAAGAAGAAGAAGAAGAAGAAGAAGAAGAAGAAGAAGAAGAAGAAGAAGAAGAAGAAGAAGAAGAAGAAGAAGAAGAAGAAGAAGAAGAAGAATATATATATATATATATATATATATATATATATATATATATATATATATATATATATATATATATATATATATATATATATATATATATAAAATCATTCAGAACATCTATAGTTCAAACATCTACATATTCACACACACACACACATATATATATATATATATATATATATATATATTGGAGTGTTTCCCTTATAAGGTCACCTTACTTACTCTCTCTCCCTTTCTATCACTTTCATTCCGTCTTGTCAGAAGGACTTGTATGACATTACTGTCGCACATTAACGGCCTTCCCTGCACCTGTCTGGAAATTGGGTGTCTAAGTCCTTCCTGTCTGTCCTCATGCAGACAAGGTGAACTGGTGACATTTTCCCTTCCAAGTGGTTTTAATCTTGGTAGTCATTCAAAGTGTTGGTCCAAATAATCAACGTCAATTTGTACGCTGTCAATAGACTGTTTGCTCTCAGGAATTTCTCCTAAGTAGTCAGTCTCTAATGTGGTAACCTCATACAGGATGAATCTACATGTATCTCCTGTACCTGAATAAGCCACACACTCACGTGGCTTAATGTTGGATTTCTCCAAATTATCACATACAACAAATCAGACAACCAAGTAGCGAATGAAAGAAGAAGAAAACAAAGTTCACAGTGGAATAGTTTAGGCTAGAGCTGGAACAATAAGTACAAAGAAAATCCACACGCTTGAAGTTTGGAAGAGAAAAAATAAAAAACGTGAAACAGAAAACTAATGCAAGCCTCAAACAGCAGACAAGCGGATCAAATTTTGTTGGTATTACCTGAGTTTAGCTAGGAAATTCTGTCACACGACTTCGTTTTGAAGTAACACAATTAGAGGGTTATCTCTCACTAGAAATTAAAATTCCAGCTTCCTTGGTACGCTATTGTGAATGCGTCAGAAATTTTGTTGATAATGCTCGTAGTTTTATTCTGTTCTCCCATGACGAGATTTCTGTCTTAACTGCTCCCCATTTCACGTGAGCTAATTAGCTATGTTGAGTCTCGTTAACTCCACCTATTTTCCACATAGGACTGTAGTTTCATCTGTCAATCATACTGACTTCCTCTCCGACACACATCTGAAACAATGCTTTTTTTTTCACTGCCCAGAGAATGACGTTGCGTCATGACTACATTCCAATCTGCTGTTAACATAAGCTTTCCCAGGTTGCTGCCTTTCAAACATTCTTATCTCCATTTGGCAAGAATGTTTCAGACATGTATTCATACTTTATTGTCGTGTTTCTCTCACACGCCTGGCAGGCTGAGAATCTTATCTCCCTGTATTGCCATCTCTACTTCACAAGTTAAGTCCGGCTGAACGCCCTGATCTCCCAGTCGGGATGAAGTGTTAATAAGAACACTGCTTGCCACACTACAAAAGTTCTCCCGTCTCCACTATGTCTGGACTTTAGGTAGTTGTTAGGCATGCATTCAATTGCCGTCTTTTGATCACACGGATTTTTCCCCTAAGTGGCGCCGCCACATATAGACGTCATGTTAAGTCTTGGTGTCGACAAGGGGAGAGTGCTAGCCCAGATTTCACACTTTGCGTCTTTCTCTTCTCTTCTGCTAAAAACAATGCAAGTTTTCAACCTTTAATAGCACCGCCGAATTATGCCGTGGTGTCTGGGCTTTACGTTTGATCTGAACATCTAAGTTTCCCCAGACTAGAGTTATAGAAATGATGGTGAGTGCGTGCAGTCAAAATGTATTTTTCTCTTGTTTTCAATCCATTTAGTTTGTCTTTATTCCTTTGTTGGGGACTCAGATTATTCTCTGGTGGGATTAAACATATATCATTTTGATGTGCCAAAGCGCTTCGTCACACCCACCCACCCCTGAATGATGATTCCTAGGAATGTAATCTATTATAGAAGAATAAGGATTCCTGGTTCATGTACACACAGGATAATGATTTTGTCGGGCTCGGTCCTTAGTGTTTAAAGTCATGTTCGCTTTCATAACTTTAGTCCGACCAGGCTTATCTGTAAGCATCGGGGTGTGACACCCTAGAATTGTCTCATATTCTCTGACTCAGAAGTCTCCAAGTTAGAGTTGATGCAGACATCATTCCTGGTCTCCTGGGTTTTAGGGGATACTCCGGGGACTTCCAGTTTCAAGATTGGCGACGGACGGTCGTGTTGTATTTGTGATCGTTAAAATTTTCGCGTAGGAGATGGATTTATTCATCTCTTTCGTGTAGTTTGTGTGCCAGGATGTAAAGCCAGTAGTTTTTACTCAAGATGTGTGCGGATGCTACGGAGTTCGTGCATCGAGCGAAGCAATCCTTGAGTGAATTTTTGCAGCGTGTGTGGTTTTATGTGGTTTTCGGGTTTTTCAACATGGCGGAACAACGTGTGTTCTCCGAGCGGTTGGCAGTCAACCTAACAAGACGGCGTGGGGGCCGGGCAGGTTGCAAGCGACAAGGTAAGAGTGGTGGTTTAAGACGTTTTAGACTCAAGTTGACCGTCTGGGCATCAGGAATATCCGTATTCTGTATTGGAAATGCGCCAGCGTAAAACAAAGGGTCCTATTTTAGAAAATCTGGTTTACAGGAATGACATTGTAGCGCTCCAGGAGACAAGACTGGGTGATCAGCTACTCCGAATTGCTGGCTTCAAATGTTTCTACAACAGCGACATCTGGGAATGGCGATTCTCATTCGCGACAGAATGGTGAGCTAGACATGTCCAGTTGGGACAGTGACGATATACAAATACAGGCGGTAAGAGTTCAATCCAGTCTACCATTCGTGCTGGTTAATGTTTATGCCCGCAACGCGAGTATGGGTTCCCAGAAGTGGCAGTGCTTAAGTGACCTATTAGTTCAAGAGAGAAATGTTATTTTCTGTGGTGATTTCAACGCTAAAGGCAGATCATGGGGAAACATTTCCCCCAACACACAAGGGGAAGAGCACGAGACTGCACTTGAAACCATTGACTTGGTTGTATCATTCCGTCACGACAAAAAACCCTTATTTTGGGACCCGGGGGAAAGGGGTTTTTCGGGTTTTTCCTGACCACTTTGCCCCAAAATTTCCCGTCAACAACCAGGCCGGCATATGGACCTTTTCAACAACAAGAAAGAAGTGGTGTAAAAATTGGATTTTAATTGCCGTTGGCTCGAAATTATGAATCGTATTAAACCCCACAAAACAAAGGGTTCCTATTTTAAAAATTTTGGAAAAATTTACATTTGGTTACACAAAATTATCGCTACTCTCGATGGGGCCTAAAAATGTTTCCCCGCCGATTTTTGGGTGGTTACCACCCGCGGAGGGACCTGAATGTCCTTTCCCTTTGCGTTACCAAATCGGGGGTTAAAGTTCTCCTGTTATTCTTTCTGGTTATTTTACCCCGGGAGCGTCGGGCCAAAAGGTCCCGGGGTTAAGGCCCCTGTTAAAGAGAGAAATTTAAATCTCCATTTAAACCCTGCCCACTGGGGAAACATTTACAGTGGCTGTGTCACCAGGACAGCAAGCCGTCCAGGGGATGAGGACAGTGCTATTTATCTGGTGCTGGTTTCTCCTTCGCTCACTACAGTGTGTAGATGGAGTGTCCTAGGACACCACGGCAGCGACCACCACCCTTGCAGCATATTGGTGGAGAAAGGCAGAACCAGGCAGCACAAGTTAACGGTCAAGACTTTCCAGTATGACAGTACAGGACAAGATGTGGTGAGTAAAATAAGACGTGACAAGCGCAGAAAGCTTCAGGGCAGGGAAAAAAGCTCGGAGCAGCCACCGTGGTGGAATCTTGAGGTGGAGAAGGCGTGGTTGGATAAACGTGGTGCTGTAAGGAGATGGCAAAATGCCATGAAGAACAGAGCTGGCCATCCCAGTCCCTGCATGCACTTAGAAAGAGAGATGCACACAAAAGTAAGCTATTTCAAAAAAACTGGTCAAGGTGGTTAAAAGTGAAAAATGGGCAGAGGTGTGTCAAAGCGTAAGCACAGACAAGTCACTGAAATTGTTCTGGCGACTACATAAAAGCATGAGCAGGGTAGTCAAGAATAAGAGCATCTCTGACTTCCAAGGTGCTGACCTCATCTGGCAGAGGACTGACGAGGACAAGGGCAAAGCCCTCTTTGAACGCTATCTAGAGCAGAGCAACCATACAGACATGAGAGGCCGAAATCTTGCCAAGGAGGTCATGTCAAACAGGAGTAAGGCCCACAACACTTCGGATATAGACACAGTGACAGTGAAAGAAATCAAGGCTGTGCTTCGACGATAAAAAAACAGCGCTCCAGGGCCAGATGGCATAAGATACAACGACATCAATAGGTGTACTGACAACGAGCTGGAGGAACTAGCAGACATGCACAACAACAGTACAGGGAGTGCTAGCATCAAGGATGAGTGGTTACACAGCTATCTGATTCCGTTGCCGAAGTCTAGCAAAGACCACACAAAAATTCAGGGATATCGAGTTATAACCATGCAGAGTACAACAGGCAAGCTGCTGGAGAAGGTAATTGCCAGGAAAATATCAGGCCAGCTAGAGAATCAAGGTGTTTTCCCACCTACCCTGGGTGGGTACCGTCCAAAAAGAGAAACCTGGACCAATGCAGCAGTTTTTGCCCATGATGTCTATGAAGGTTTCCACTCAGGCATTGAAACCTTTGCTGCATCGATTGATCTTGAGGACGCATACAACAGGGTACCATTGGATTTTTTAATGCTTCAGCTTCTTGAACTCAAAATAAGTCCATTCCTTCTTAGTTGGATTGCTGCAGCCCTCTTCCAAAAGAAAGCAGTTTTTAGATGTGGCAGTTGGACGTCGGAACCAACAACAATATATCCTGGCCTACCACAGGGATCACCATTATCTCCGGTACTGTTCAACGCCTACACTGTGAGAATCACCAGTGAGCAGATCACTGGACCTGGCAGGACATTGTCATATGCCGACGATGTTTTAGTGTATCGCCAGGGTAAGGATAGAGATCAGGTTGCTGTGGAACTACAAACCGAACTCAATCGCATAAGTACTTGGTGTGTTGAGGCTGGGGCAATGGTCAACCCAACAAAGGCAACAGTGACTTGGTTCTCGTTGAATAATCATATTGTCAACACTCCAACACCAACTGTAAATCTGTGTTCAGAGACGGTGGAAAGAACGCAGGCAATGAATTACCTGGGGATACGGTTTGATCGAAGCCTTGCTTATAATGAGCACATAGACCAGGTGATAACAAAGGCCAAGCGGGGTTGGCTGCGATGCGGGTGATGGCGGCAGCAAACTGTGAGCAGCGCCATCTATGTCTTCTATACGAAGGGCTGGTCATGTCTGTTTTGAGTATGCGATGGCAATCCTGACTCTCAGCCGTAAGCAGATAGAAAGGATGGAAAGGATACAGAATGAAGCTATGCGCATTATTCTTGGATGTACAAGAGATACAGCATGCAGGGCGATGCGCTACCTTCTTGATTTTCCAACCATTGAAGACAGAATACAAGTCTGCAGAGCACGCTGCCTACCTCAGAGTTAACGCAAACACACAACATCCACTGCATAGTGAAATTATGAAGGTGAAGGGCAGCAGGTTAAAAAGAGGACGGTCGTGGATGGGTCAAGCCGAAGACATTCTTCAACAGGTGTGTTCACTTGAGGACTTAGAACCTGGCGAGGAGTGGGTACAAGTGCCAACAGATTTCTGCACATCCTTTTCAGTTTGCATCCAACTAGACAGAAAATGCAGACAAGAAAATCCGGCTGCTGTGGAGGCGGAAGTACAAGCGTTGATTTTCGAGAATTCGCTAGACGGTGATGCTGTCATTTACACAGATGGGTCGGTCGTCCGACATGTGAGAAGCTCATAGGCCTTTACAGCTCAGGTCGGAGGGAGAATTGTGAAGGAGGACTCTGGTGCTTTTGCTGAGACCACAAGTAGCCTGACTATGGAAGTCATGGCAGTAAGTAAAGCAATAACATGGCTCGAGACACAGACATTCACTAGGGCATGTTTCCTTAGCGACTCAATGAACATGCTCAAGAGGATAGAGATGGGGGGGGATCCGAAGAGAATGGTTGCTGTCTCTGGAGCGGTCTCGGCTGGCAAAGATTAGTTTCATCTTCGTGCCAGGGCATGCGGGAGTACAAGGGAATGAGCAGGCTGACAAGCTCGCAGGTAAGGCTACTGTGGAGGGCGGACGCGCCATGGACCAGGCTGACATTCTGAATGCTCTACGAGAAGTAAGACTTTTGAGAGAACCAAGTGATGACTGTGAATCTACAACCATGGCCAGACTGCGAGAATAGCAAATTAAAAGAGGGGCGACCAACAAGAACACTATGCAGGAAGGCAAAGAAGACTGATAAACCAACACAGTACTGGTGTCGTTAGCCACTACACGCTGCGGGATTTGCTGAGGAGGGGATCCGAGCACTTATGGACTGAATGGTTCGATGTGCAATGAGGATAATCTGTCGACTAACTAACTAGGGAATACTCCAACCCTGAGCCCTCTCCACCTTCGACCTCAGTTACTACTGAGAATGCCATCAGTTGCACAGGTAGCTCCTCTACTACTTCAACATGCTTCTTTAGCAAGTGGATATGAAACACTGTGGGTTTACGCCTAATAAAAATTTTATAATTAGTGCGGGACACCTTCTCTAGTATGGGAAAAGAACCCTGCCAACTAAGTTCTAACCTATTATCCCCCTTGGGTAATAATATAAATACTTTATCTCTTAAAGTAATTGGAGTCCACCTGTCTGTGGGTAGAACCTGGTGAAACTCCTTACCCGACATGACATATTGTTTGATATCCCTGGTCACCCACGGCTAGAAATAGGTGAAAGAAAGCCTCTGGATTGTTGCCTTTATCCCCACTGTTCGAGATGGAATGTTTTCTAATTTCCCATTTCCATAATTTTTCCCATTTCTAATATATGGTCACGATACTCTTTGGGTACAACCAGCTACTTTTGGACGTTCTCCATAGTTCCCGTCCTACGGAATAATAACTGGTCCTTTACATAGAAATCACCAATTCTGGTGGATTTCTAGATTTGGCAGGTTGCCAAAGCAAGATTTTAAGGTTTGACGTGCTGCGTGGGCAGCTCTATTCTCCCCAGGTAGTGGGTTGGTAGAAAGTTCAGAGTCAATCGAAGTGGTGCCCTGATTCCGGGTCAACATAATACCTACATATGTTGTGAACTTAGGTTCCTCCAGATATACATACTTACGCCCTATCCTAAAGGGACATACTGGGTCCTCTAGCACAGCAGCTGAAACTGTCACAGTGACATATTTTGATGTCACCTTAACCTTAGCAAGATAAACATGTTTAGATTCGGAGCTCAGGGTAGCTCCTCTCAATTCAATGCTGTGATTAGTCAATTGCCTGGGTTTAACCAGGTTAGCAATGACTGCATCACACTGACGACCAGTGTCATATAAGCTCTACCTGTCTTCCGTTTACAGTAATCGTCCCAACTAATGGAGGTCTTTGATTAGTATCTGGGTCCTTCTTTGGTGGGTACTATCCGCCAAAGTTAAACATGCCGTGGACTGCACTGGGGTCTTGTTTTCACAGGAACTAGTGTGGTGGTCATTATTCCTACGAAGCTTACAATATTGATTACCCCATATTGTAGCAGCCTGTTATTGATTTTGGTACAACTGTCTAGTATTATATTTCCCTGAATTTTGGCGTGGACCTACAGTGTGACCCATGTTGTCTTTACCTGCAGAGTTATTCTGGTGATAATTCTGAATTTGTTGTGGAGGATTAACTTGAGCATTAATATGAGTGGTGTTAGTGGTACCCCACTCAGCATGGGCATTTAATTTACATACCATTCAGCTAAAGAGATAATCTCCTCAAGCCTATTGTCACCAGTTTCAGCTATAAAAGTTTAAAGAGGTTTATGGAACGTACATTTCAACTGTTCTGCAAGCATCATTTGCCCTAGCCCATTATAAATAGCATTGAAATCGCTTAGTCAGACCCACTTAGAAAAATAAGTCTGTAATCATTAGGGTGAAGTGAGCGAATGATTCTCCTTGTGATCGCTTGGCTGTACACAACTTCAGCCTGTAGCGCATAATGTCAATTCAGGTCTTTTTAGCAAAGCGTTCTTTAGAGTATCAAAGTTTTTCTCAAGAACTGTAGGAAGTTTAGAAAACACATCCTTCATCTCTCTCTCTCTCTCTCTCTCTCTCTCTCTATATATATATATATATATATATATATATATATATATATATATATATATATATGTGTGTGTGTGTGTGTGTGTGTGTGTGTGTGTGTGTGTGTGTGTGTGTGTCCGTCCATCAAAAATGATGATGACCATTCATATCATCCAATAGGGTGTTGAAAGTATGGAACCGTGAGTCCTAAGATGGCTGATAAGGCCTATTTTGGCCCGAAATAATCTTTGACAATGTGGGCAAAGAATACTTGACGTTCCAGGAGGATGATGTCCTGCAGTGGTTTTTCTGTCCAGCCTTTTCTTTACAGCTCTTGCAGTCCTGGCTGCTTCACAAGTGACTGCACCCTTATGTAATGATGTACGCCACAAATTACGGTCTTTTGCAGCAGTCTCCCAGGTGTCAAGATGAATTCCTAAAGCTTGAAGTGAGATTTTCAGTGTCTTTAAAGCTTTTCCTTTGGCCGCCTTGGGAGCATTACCACAACGCAGCTCGCTGTAAAAAAAATTCGTTTAGGGAGCCTGTGATCTGGCATACGAGTTAAGTGACCAGCCCAGCGAATCTGATATTTTCTTTAGTAGAGTGTGGATACTGGGCATGGACGCTCTTTCAAGAACTTCAGTGTCCTGAATCTTATCTTGCAATTTAATCTTCAATAGCTTCCTAAGGCAGACTGTGTGGAAGTGGTTTAACTTCCTAGCATGTCACTGATAAATAGTCCATGTTTCACAAGCATATAGCAGTGTGGATAATACGACTGCTTTATAGACTTTCAGCTTTGTTTGCAGGCTTATTCAATTTCTGTCCCATAATTCTTGTACAGTTTGCCAAAGGCTGCGCTGGCCTTGGAGATTCTTGCATTCACTTCATCATCAATCGTGGCAGCTTGTGACTCAGTGCTGCCAAGATAGGTGAATTTGTCCACAACACTTAGTCTATGACCGTTCACCTTGATATTCGGCACTGTGTGATTATTCCCTGGAGCTGGCTGGTACATAACTACAGTCTTCTGCAAGTTGATATTGAGCCCAAAGTTGGCACAGGCATATGAGAAAGCTGAAACATTGTGTTGCATGTCTGCCTATGAGTTGGCACATAGAGCACAATCATCAGCAAACAGTGGTTCTCTGGTGGTGTCGCTTGTTAGTTTTGGTTTTCAGTCTTCTGAGATTGAACAACTTTCCACATGTGCGGTAGTTGATGTCTATTCCAATGTCACTGTTCTCGAAGGCATTCGTCAGCATAGCTGAAAATATGAGGCTGAAAAGTGTTGGTGCCAGGACACATCCTTGCTTCACTCCACTTGTGACAAAAAAGGGCTCAGACAGTTCACCATTTTCCTGTACTCTTGCCTGCATACCATCATGAAATAGCCGCACTATTTGGACAAACTTTCGTGGACAGCCATATTTTGCCATAATCTTCCACAGTACTTCTCTGCTGACTGTATCAAAAGCCTGGATACGGTAAATAAAAGTGGAGAACATTTCAGAGTTCTGTTACTGACGTTCCTCTTGCAACTGACTTGCAGCGAAAATCATGTCAACAGTTCCTCGTTCTTTTCTGAAGCCACACAGACTCTCAGGAAGAAGACCTTGACTGAGATGGACCATGAAGCGACTGAGAAGAATTCTGGCGAGTATCTTCCCTGCGATTGAGAGCAAGGAGATGCCTCGGTAGTTGTCATAGGATTGGCGGTTTCCTTTACATTTGTAAAGGTGAACTATTGACGCGTCCTTGAAATGTATATGGCATGGTCTCTTTCACCAATGCTTGACACCCTGTACCCTCTCTCTCTCTCTATACACACATATATATATATATATATATATATATATATATATATATATATATATATATATATATATATATATATATATACACATATACACACACACAAAGATATAATCTGAAACGTAATTTAAGCAAAACTAGAGGGAAGGTCCATCTACCCTACCACGTCACACTTAGTGTCGCCTCTGCGATAACGTCACAAACTGGATCCTCATAAATCAATATTTAAAGGGGTATGCTTTTAAGATCATATTATTGCTTTCTGGGTCTGGTTTATTAATTGTTTAGTGTATAAACAACAGCATCATATTCTTGCCACAGCCATATAGTTTTCTTTTGCGTTAAGTTGTGGCAAATCAAGCCAGATTTAGCAATGCCAATCATGGGTATCTAGCCCAATAAGTTCATTTAGCTTGGTCAGGGGAGAGTGAGCATGGTGGAGTGAGGGTGTAGTGTCCGCCTTGTGTGTGAGAAATCAATTCTTTGGTTGGCGATTTTCTTGCTTGTGTTTGTATAGTAAATATGTTCTTATGTTTCTTGAATGTTTTATCGACATAGTTTGTATGGTGCTATTTGCATAATAGATGACCAGTAAGTAGTTGGTTAGTGTGGTGTATAAATTCAAATATAGTGGTCAAGGTAGATGACCAGTAAGTGAGGTGGGGTTGTAGCTGGGGAATACCGTGCTGTGTATTGGTGTTTTTTTCCCCCCCTTTTCCTGCGCTTTGTTGGTCTTGTCCAGTGGTGGGTATGCATATGGAGAGTGGGGAGGGGGGAGTTCCAGTGGTTGGTGGAGTGGCATTGTAATCAATAGTAGCTGGGTGGTACCAGGTCGTGTAGTTTGGAGAGTTATTTGAAAAATGGCCGCCTTGTGTTAGTGTGAGAGAAAATCGATACCCATCTATGCGGCAAGCATTGTAGGTTTCTTAGCAAAATAGCATCATCATAAGTCTACCTGTTTAGATATCTGCAGTGTGTATCTTTTATATGTATTGTGTTGAGAAAGATTGCTTTGAAAATATCTGTTTGTTTGTCTGTGTGTTGCTTCTGCATAATTGACATTAGGCTATCCGAGTAGTAGCAGTAGTACTAGTAGTCATATTGGTAGTAACAGTAGTAGTAGAAATCATAGTAGTAGTAATAGTAGTAGTTGTAAATATTTGTTTCTTTGCTTGAGTGTTGCTTCTGCATAATTGACATTAGGCTATCTTAGTAGTAATAGTAGTAGAAGTAATAATAGCAGTAGTAAAAGGTGAGAGGTGATGACATCACAATCTGGAACATCTGATCTATCATTTCCCACATTTTATTCATCATGTCTTCTTTGTCGCGAAAAACGTACTATGTGTGTGTGAGAAAATCGATGACTCCCATTTGTCCTTAGATAAGCGTTGTTGGTATGTATTAAACATCATCATCATATGTCTACCTGCTTAGATATCTGTTGTTTGTAGGTATTGTGTTAAGAAAGAATGCTTTGTAAATATGTTTGCCTGTGTGTCACAGCAATTTCCAATGATGATGATAGATGATCAGCACCCATATCTAGGACAACTCACATGGAAAGCCAAAAATCATGATCACAATAAGTGCATTGCTTGCTTGCCAAGGGTGTATTAGTGTAGTTGATAGTGAGCTATGCTGATAATGTTGTGAGTATGGCCAGATATTGGTTCGATACCTACGTTTGTCACCTGTAACAGAGGAAAAGACCTGCTTTGAGACATTTGTTTTTGGTTGTGTCAGGAAGGAACCATCTCATCACCAGTTCCAGATTTCATCATGTCATAAAAGAGAGAGCTGCATACGACAGGATTAAAATAGCAACAACACTGAGTGAGTAATTAAATATGTACTGGACATTAAAGACTTAAGCATACACTTTTGATGATATTAGAAACCAATGAATGCAAATGAACCTGATTTTATAAACAAATATGGCTAGATTAAAAGATAAAATAATTGCCAACAACAGAAAATGAACAAAGCTTTACATTAATAATATAATGATTTTAATTTAAATTTCCAGTTCACAAAATGTTCTTTGACTTTATTATATAAATGATGAACATAAAACAATGTGTAGTGCACATTACATATGTAGTGAAAAAACTAAAGGTACATGACAAAAAATATGGTCCGTTTCTTCATGAAGCTACAGTTTATTAGAGGAGAAGGGAGGCTTGGTGGATGGGTTTGAGTGTGTGTATGCTTGAGTAGGAATGCTGTTTTCTACAATGTATCTGACAGATTATTCTTCTAGTCCTTGACTTATGGGCATAAATTACAAGTACCTCAGAAGTCAGAGTGGTGAGGGACACAGATGATAGGGAAAGCTAATCCACATGCAAGAATCAGTCCAGTGCTGTAGCATGTGTATAGACTACACTCGAATTCAAAGCAAGCAAACGGGGAAAAAAACATAATTTAATATGTGTCAAGAATTCACTATTTATTCTTATGTAATTAGGTATCATATTAACACTTCAAATACTTGAACTACAGCATATCCATTATTCAATTTCTACAAATGATTTTCTTTCACACACACTACATTTGATATTTATAATAAAATAATTCAACATGACGGTGCATGTGGTTAGGGGTAGTGAACTCAGTTTCATAATCCCACCCGCTGAGTCAGAAATAAGCTGCAATGATCTGGTAGCAAACTGCCTTGCATTGATTTTCACAGTGGTAATAGTGGTCATTCAGAAAACAACGGCAAACTACTGAGCATAAAATTGCTTGGAAAATAATAAATAGCCAAATAATATGAGGGTTGATTCTGACACCCTGTAAAAGATATTCAACTAAATTTACTAGAAGACTGTTTATTATTTTGTTTTATTTAATGTCTAAGTAAACATGACTTATGCTGTGAAGTATCTGTAAATAATATAACAACTAGCGGATGACATTTGTAACCAGGTTACACTCCAATTTGTCTCTACATTTTGAATAATTCATTATTTAATGTAAATTGGCTTTTAAAAAATGTACATTAGATTTTAGCATGAAATATTTGTACTAAGATTCTTTTATACTGATTATTCCCAATCTTTTCCCAAGGCACAACCCCCTTATAATAGTTAGATAGCTAACAATTTGCACAATAGACATTTTTAATAGAGTAAGATAAGTACATTAAACATACATTTTTTTCAGAATATAATTGTAACATTTAATTAACCAAACATTTCAGGAGCTTTGGTGGCATTAGGATTATCATGCCTGCCTGCCAAGATTGTACGGTGGGTTTAAATCTCACTAGCTGCGGGATTATTGCTTTCTGATTAGTATGGCTCTGGATTCAGTTTGTGGTTGTCTATGCCAACCTTATGTCATCCTCAACATTCAGTCTATTTTTTGGGAGTTGGGAAAATGCATTCTCACAGATATATGTGAAAGCAAACGAAAGTCAAACCTGAATGGCAAGCACGTTGACATTTGAATAAAAGTCATACATACCACTACAGAATGGAATTAACAATTGTTTTAATAAAATAAATAACATGCCAAGGAATTGTTTCACAAATCAAAGAATTCATCCTACTCTTCAACAGAATGTTGGCAGCATTCAGTGAAGCAAAGGACAAGTTCTACATTAATATACAATGAAAGTTTCTCAAAGTATTCTGACCATTTAATCTTTAATGCTGGTGAGAACTCCAAATGTTTATATTTAGAAAGGGTTCAGTCTGACTGGCTGAATACTTTCTGTCAATGAATCCAGCAATCTCTGGCCTGTGATGATACTGGTTGTAGCCACTATATAATCTGTACCACCTGAAATGAAGAACCATCACTGCATTAACAAATATCCGTTCCGCTTCTATAATGGTGTGATTAAGTATAGTCTAACAAGCTTCTTTATTTAAAATGACAAATTTGAGCCATTAATTCATTTTGTACCAAACATCTCACTTTATCAGTTAACTTCTTATATGATCAAAATACTTTGTTTTTTTCCGAAATACTTTGTATTTTTCACTCCTTTAAACAGTAAGAGTTACTACTTATGTCCTCTTTGTCCTGGGTGTTGGTGTTAATTTAACTCCTTTAGTTCTACACACCTGATGAACTGGCAGTACAAGCTAGAGATATCTTGATAACTGCAGCCAAAGATTTAATTCCGACCAAGAAAAAGCAACTTAAGCCATGGATTACATCAGACACGTTAGAAATAATAAAACAACGAAGGGAACTGAAACAGAAAGGAGGTGAATCCGATAATACCAAGATGAAGTATAAATCTTTAACTCGAGAAATAAGAAAGAACACAAGAAAGGACAAAAATCAATACATACAAGATTGTTGACCCAGAATAGAGCAATATCATAAGACTGGAAGAGATTATGAAATGTTCAAAGAAATGAAGTTATTGACAAGAAATGTTCAACCTCAATTGAATGTTATTTGTGACAAGATGGGAAATACCTTAACAGAATCTAGACAAATTCTAGAAAGATGGCAGGAGTACTGCAGTGGAATGTATGATATGAGTGACAGTGAGGATATGAATGAGATACATGAGCCAACGACAGCAGAGACAGAACCTGAACCCTCATTAGATGAAATTGCTTGGGCTATAAAGCACCTGAAGAATGGTAAATCTCCTGGATGTGATGAGATACCAGCTGAACTAATTAAAGCGGGAGGAGAAGAAAGCATACACATATATCATGCATTATGTACAAAGATTTGGAAATATGGTATATGGCCAAAAGATTGGAAGAGAACTATCTTCATTCCCATACCAAAAAAGGGCAACCTGAAATTATGCACCAACTATAGAACTGTTGCCCTGATCAGTCATGCAAGTAAAATTCTACTAAAAGTCATAATGGCAAGACTTCGTAAGAAAATGGAAGAAGAGATTAACGTAGTTCAAGCTGGATTTAGACAAGGAAGAGGAACAAGAGATCACATATTCAACATGCGTTTAATAATAGAGAAGTGCAGAGAATTTAATGTAAACCTATACTCATGTTTTGTGGATTATTCAAAGGCATTTGACTGTGTACAGCATCAGAAACTTTGGGAAATCATGAGGACTATGGGCTTTCCATCACATGTAGAACAACTCATAAAAATGCTCTATCTAGACCAACAAGCAGCAGTTAGAATAGATGGCGAGGCATCAGATTGGTTTGACATCAAGCAAGGAGTCCGTCAGGGCTGCGTGCTGTCACCCTATTTGTTTAACCTGTACGCTGAAAATATAATGAGAAATGTAAGAGATGATATAAACAGGGAGCTATATGATGCCCTAAATATCGGCGGTCATGACATACCGGAGATTCGATATGCTGATGATACAGTATTACTATCCACAACACAGAATGGCATGGAAAACCTAATAGCCTCAACCCAATTGAATAGTGAAAATCACAACTTATATCTTAACATAGCAAAATACAGATAAAACTACCATGGAGAAAGAAATATACATTAATGGGGAAAAATTGGAGGTGGTGGAAAATTTTGAATATCTTGGGTCATTGATTACCAACAACGGGGACACAATGAAAGAAATTAAACGGCGACTATCAATTGCTCTTCAAAGACTAAAACAGCTGAATAAATTATGGAGTGGGACAGACAGAACTACAAAAATTAGATTTTTAAGAGCATGCATCTTTCCCATTGCAACATACGCCTGTGAGACATGGACACTTACTAAACAAGCTGAACAGCGCATAAACGCCTTTGAATATAAGTGTTATAGACGAGTCCTAAAAATATCTTGGGTACAGAAAAGAACAAATGCATCCATACTTCAAGAGTTGAATATTGAAGAAGGTTGGCTATTAAAGACGATAAAACAAAGAAAATTGAAATATTTTGGTCACTTGAAACGTCACGAAAGTTTGGAGAGAACAATAATGGAAGGGTATATGCCTGGGAAGAGAGGAAGAGGAAGGCCAAAGAGAATATGGGTGCAGGATGTGGCGGATGATCTCCAGATGGGTGTATCAGACGCGGGACATCTTGCTTATGATCGAGAGGTTTTCCGGAGGGTTGTTATGGGAGCGAGGTTCTGCAAAGGACATGCTACTGAATGAATGAATGAGTTCTACACAACTATTATTTTAACTCCTTCAAACCTAGAATGATACCTTGTTTATATAACTGTTTGTGATTGAAAGAGGTAATCGCATCATTCGCACTTGCGAGCGATATCAAGAACACAAGAACGAACACCTAACAGTTCAAGAAGACTGATTTGTGGGAGGAAAATGGCACGTGGCAAGACTAATACCAAGAAACAACAGACACAGAAGATGTGCAGCGTGGGAGCCGCTAAAACCGTAAAGAAGATGACCATGGAGAATCTTCCTGTGAGCTGCAACAAAGAACCTAAAAATACAGTTAGTACTGAAGCCACCACGCGGAAGACCAACGACAGCCCACCACAGACAAGAGCCAAGACAGCTGAGAAGAAGGAGGAGAAAGACACCAGAGTTGGAAACACCGACTCAAAAACAGTCAGATGGGTTGTCAAGCGTATTCAAGTGGAGCTGTCAGACAAACAAATCATGAAGCAGCTGCAAGAAGAAAATCTCCACATCAGAATCTTGAAGGCAGAGTGGATCCTGACATACTCAAAGATCCCTACGATGCTAACGGTGGTGATGACTGAGGCCAGTGAGATAACACGCCAGGTATCGATACACCAGAAAATACAACAGCCTGAAGGATTCATACCAAGGATTACTCAAAGTTCCAGATGTCACAGGGCCGGCCACAGCAGAGCAGCATGTCGCAGTAAGATGGAAATTTGCTGGTACTGCACCGATCACCACGCCTTCAAGGAGTGCCCGCTGGCCTAACTGGACATGGACTTCCAAGCACCCAACAACAAAAGAAAGTGCGCCAACTGCCTGGGCTAGCATGCAGCAAGATATTTGGGCTGTCCGTACCGTGAAAGACACAGAGACGTCTTAAAGCTCGCCATTACCACAAAGACACCATATTATGAAGCAATGCGGCGGTGCGAGACAGCCACATGTATATCACAAGCTGAAAGAGACCAACAGCAAGGCCAGATTGACGAATTAAAGAGACAAGTCAAGCTACTTCAAACACCGACACAAACCAGTGACAATGAAAAACTGCTTGCTGAAATAAAGGAGATCTAGCAAAACATCAAACAAGAAGTACCCCACCAGATCTCTGAAGGCGGCATAGAATACCCACTTCCATCTACCCTGAAGGAGTGCCTAAAATCAGCAAGAATGGAGGAACTCTGGATAGCAGAATACCATAGGCAAAAGGAACGCAAAAAACTCAAAATAGAAAACAGGCACTAGAAATTCAAGAGGGAAAGGGAAGAGACATTGCACAAACAAGAAAAGGAAAACATCGAAAAGCTGCTACAGACAATACACAAAAAAAAAGAGGCAAACAGACCAAATAAAAAGTCCTGATAAGGGCTGCAACCAGCCAAGCCAGAAGCCTTCACCAACCAAATACACCACCAGAGGAGACGGGCACAATGGACCACCGCTGACCAATCCCCCAGCTAGCATCACAGACACAAACACTTATGTAACCAGTCCGAGTTAGGACTCACACGTAAGAGCGCACAAGACAAAAACAGGATTTAAAAACCCACAAAAACCACAGATCTCAACATTAACCACGGCTGAAAGAAGCAGGTTGAACGAGACCAAATTTGGAAATTTTGTTTTTGAACTAAGCAAGAGCTATTCTTGTAAAGAATTCTTTACAATTTAACAATTCATACTAGGGTCACGAGTCATGAACCTTTTGAAGCACAGACAGTCAAACAATGGCAGTCCCCTTATATGGTGTCTCAGATGAACACCAATGAATTGCAGTGATTGCTTTTACTATTTTTCTTATACTAGATGTAGCCATTACATATGCACCACTGTGCCTAGCAATGATCTGTCATCAAAATATAGCTGAAATTCTCAAGCTAACCTCTACCCAAACATCATCATCATAATATGCCATGCTGATAAGCATGGGCAGTCATGTTTTGCCATCTCACGTGATCACCAGTAATGAATAAGCTCTTTGTTTTTGTCTCGACCATACCATGTGGCTAAGCCATCCAGGTATTTACTTCTCTGCATTCCCCTTGTTCTTTTCCTCTCAATCTTGCCAGTTGTCAACAAGTTCTCCAATGTATTTCTTCTTATAACATGTCCAAAAAATTGTGACTATGTCACAATTCTCTAATCAGTTTACAGTTTTCATTTGACTTGGTTATTGGTTTTTATGACTGGCCATGGTATTCTTTGCATTTTCCTCAGAAACCACATTTCAACAGCCATTAGATGTTTTTCAGCTTGTCAGCTCATTGTCCCGTTTTACATCCATACAAAAGCATAAATTCTATGTAGCACTTCAACACTCTTTTTCTCGTTGCAATTGACATTTTTTAGGTTTCCAGGGGGGGGGAATTAAGATTATTTCAAGATCGCGTTAATACGAGAACCGATTACCTGATATTGGTTTTTCCCTCCATACTTTACGGTTCTGTACTAAGTAGACCCGCAAATCACGTTTTATGTAGACGTCTAGACTTGTTCTAGTATCTAGTATGTGTTATTAAATTTAGCTTCCATTTTTATGTATACTATGTAGGGGGGGGGGGGATTTATAGGGAGGAAATACGGAGGGGGGGGGGGGGGAGATGACATTTTGAACATAGGTGAAGGAGTGCATGGACCAAAAAAGGTTGAAGCCCACTGTTCTAAGGTACTGATAATTTTTGTTGGGATCATGCCAGTTTTCATATGGTTAAGAGCATTCTGAACTTCCATCTTCAAAACTGATGGTCCTTCATTATTTTTCTCAATATCATACAGTTTCTCACTGTATCATCAAACCCAAACAGGACACAGCCATTGGTATATATGACATTATTCTCTCTAGAGTTGTCTATGAATTGTTCCACTTACATTTCCAGCCTACTATAGCCCCATTCTCTTTATTCCTTGAAAGAGTAATGAGAGCATGGCAATAGTTAGGCTTCACTTCGCTGGCATTGAGCCATTCAATTTTCATTTATAATGCTCAATGCTGACCTGTTTACTTAATTTCTCAGTATGTGCCATCCATGACATATTGTTTGTTCATTTGTTGTTAACTATGTTCTGATGCAGAGGATGCTCAATTTCATCAAAAGTCACCTGTATTTAGTTTGTACTCTTATTCACAATAGTATATACATTATAAACCTAAGCACAGACTGCACATTCACTGTACACTGAAATTAACCCTAACAATCAAAATTTACTGTGCTAATTTCATCTGTGAATGAAAACAATCAACAGTCAATATAATTAGTCTAGGAAATATAAGAAAGCCATACAAGTTAAAGCTCAGAAAAACACCTGACTGATTAACTGAGGGAGAGAGGGGGTGGTATTAAGCAAGAGATTTTAAGTAAGAAATAAATGATTGTCTATAAATGATCACCTGTTGCAAGAAGGAACCTAAATCAGTGGCTTTGACTGATGGTATAAAACGGAGACAAACAAGGTATCTTAGGATCCTACTGAGAAACAACAATCACAGACATATACTATACATACAAAGCTGTTAGGTCAGGTGAAAATTTACAATAATACATATATCACTAGTATATGCATAATAAATTCAATGTGGAAAATTTATATTTACAAAAAAGTGAGTTGCATATCCTTTAGAGCAGTGGTTCTCAACCTTTTTTGGCCCATGCACCCCTTCACCATATTTTCAGAACATCATTCCCTCCTTTTTGTATTTCCTCTGAATAAATCCCCCCCTCCCCCCCCCCCCACACACACACAGTATACGTAAAACTGGAAGCTAAATTTAATAACATATATGAGAACAACTCTAGACGTCTACATAAAACGTGATTTGCGGGTCTACTTATGTTAATATGAATTTCAGAAGGGCGGGAAATACAGAACCGTTAAGTATGGAGAGAAAAACAATATCAAGTAATCATTTCTTGTATTAACGCGATCTTGAAATAATCTTAATTTGTGAACGACGTTAACGGCTGTCTTAGGACAACCTCATCCGGTAGGGACAGTCATGAGCCACAGGTGACACCAGACCATCATCCAGCTACTGATGGCAAAATCATAATAAATAAATTTTAAAAAGGAAATACATTTAAAATGGGAAATAAATTTAAAATAGGAACACTGAATGTTAGGACATTAAATGAGTTGGGAAAGTTGAACAATGTGATAAGAGAAATAAAAAGCATGACATTAAAATTCTAGGCATAAGTGAGATGAGATGGAAGATACTGCGTAAAATTATAACTGACAAACACACAATAATTTATTCTGGAGGAGATACACACAAGAAAGGATTAGGACTACTATCTGATAAAAAACAGCCAAGTCAATTAATGGTGTCTTTCACATAGAATTATTATGGTCAAAATTAAAGGCAAACCAATATTATTACACAAGTATACGCACCAATAAGTAGTAGTGATGAAGAAATACAACACTATTCGTTGAAATAGAAATGGCAATGTCTCAAATTAAATCATAAGATATAAAAATAATACTAGGAGATTTTAATGCAAAAGTAGGAAAGGGAAGAATGGAGAATATAGTGGGGAATAATGGTTTAGGTACAAGAAATGAAAGAGGAGAGAAACTAATAGACTGGGTACACATCAATGATATGATAATTGAAAACACCTAGTTTAAACACCATAACAGACGACTTTACACATGGAAAAGCCCTGCTAAGAAAACATTAACCAAATTGACTAGATACTTATTAACAAAAGATTTGAAGCCTTCCGGTCGCCAACATGGCGGTTAGGCGTTAAACCGTTAAGGCCTGTGACGTGTTTATGCATGCA
Organism: Cepaea nemoralis; assembly: GCA_014155875.1. Taxonomy (NCBI): domain Eukaryota; kingdom Metazoa; phylum Mollusca; class Gastropoda; order Stylommatophora; family Helicidae; genus Cepaea; species Cepaea nemoralis. The sequence goes on from JACEFZ010028496.1 coordinate 130,965, forward strand.
GTTACGGTTTGCAATTGCATTTTCCTCATGTTGGACTGGTAGTACATGGTTCCGTCACCCAGCTACTGAGTGAGTGTATGGGCGACACTGTGAGCTGTGAAATACGCAGGGAATGCTTTTACATCTGTCCTGTACAATGGCTACCGGCTGTTGCTGAATTGACTGATTTGCCTTTTCGGTTCATGAGTGCATTTTTCAGAAGACTAGCAGGAGTCGGAGCTGAAGCTGCAGAGTTCGTGCCTTATGCGACACTTTCGGCGGGTCTCCCTGCTGTAAAAGACCGAGCCATGTGAGAAAACCCGGGTCAATGAGGTCTTTCTGGTGACTGCCGAGTCCATCAACGATGAACTGTGGTCTTAGTGGATTAATTTTGTGTTGGCATTCTGGCAGCGGCATTATGCACAGTGTACCTGTTCGGGCTGTTGGATTGCAGAGACTCCTGCCTATTCCACTTTTCACACTGGACAATGGGGAGCATTTTGTGTGATATTCACTGGCACAGAAACGGAGCATAATGGGGACAACCCGTTGCCGTGAAGTTGGAACCTCGACTAACTAACTAACTAATAAAAGATTTAGAAATGTGTTAATGTTAAGACAATGCCTGGTGCTGACTATAAGATCATGTACCACTAAGTGGACAAATGAAAATAAGATTGAAGAGAGGAAAAATAAAGTGGTTAAGATGAGACTTAATAAAGATGTTTTGAAAGCAGATAAAGAAATTCATGATTCTATACAGAGTGACTGTGAAAATAGGTACGATGCAATAGCTTAAATACAGAGTATAAATGAAAAATGGGAAATGTTAAGGGACTCCATTCATCAATTAAGCAAAGCAATACTACTGGAAAGAAACCAAAAAGCTAAGAAAAATGGATGAATGAAGAAATCTTAATCTGAAGAAAACAGTAAAAATGAGAAACAAGAGTATGAGAAGATAAATAAAGAAATAAGAGATAAACGTGTGAAGGCAAAAGAAACAAGCAGTGAAAGAAAATTGAATTAAATTTTATTAAAGATACAAAGAGTATGCACAGACAAATCAGTGAGCTCACAGGAAGAAAACCAAGAGTAAACACAGGGTGTTTTAAATCAAAATCAGGAAAGATTATTGGAGAAAGAGGCTATAATGAACAGGTGGAATTAGTATATAAGAGAATTATATGATGGAGAATAGGAAGAATTAACAGGGAAGAAAGTAACTTAGGTCAACCTATTTTAAAAGAAGAAGTCGCCGAAGATATTTACAGCAGTGGATATTTACTGAGTGATATACTGAAATCTGTATTTATAGCTATACTAAAAAGACCAGGAGCAATTGAATGCAAAGCCTTTTGCACAATTAACCTCATAAACCATGTCACTAAGCTTCTACTCAGAATTATATTGAGAAGAACAAGAAAGAAAATAAACATGAAAATTGGTGAATAACAGTATGGATTTGTGGAAGTAAAGGGTTCAAACAAAGCAATATACACATTACAAACTCTAATAGAAAGATCAATAGAGACACAGAAAGGCATTTGATAAAGTAAAACATGATGAATTGATTAACATTTTGGAAGATAACAACATTGATGGGAAAGATCTCAGTATGATAAAGAATATTTACTGGAAACAAGTAGCAGCAATTAAAATGGGAAATAAAAAGGGTAATTATGAACAAATAAAGCCAGGAGTATGATAAGGATGTTTGTTTTACATCATATTTCTTCTCTCTCTCTCTATATATATATAGTGTTTCTCCATAATTATGTTTATTTACGTAGGGTCTCACAGTGCACGAGAATTGGTAGCGGTTCTCGTCACGTTGGTGATTTACGGGATAAGTGAACTGGCAGCTCAGAAAGCAATGGCAAACTACAGAGCATAATCTTGCCACGAAATCAACAACAGCGGTAAAATGCTGGTGTTGACAGCGATGACCTGTTAAAGCTATCTATATATATATATATATATAGTGAAGTGATAATGAGAGAGATCAAAGAGTGTGGTATGTAAAATAGAAATTGGAGATATATATCCCAAATAGTTGTTGCCTGCTACTAAAGGAAAACCAGAAATGGCTCGTCAGATTCCCTAGTTCTTGAACAGACCATCTGGTAAGTTTCCATTAGGTATAAAGTAAAGTTTTAAAGTAGAGGGCCGGAAGAGCACAGGGAAGTCACTGCATTCAGAGAGGACTAAGCCCACTCAGGTTTGACCGAACACTAGTAGTATCCCTGCCACACACTGCTCTCCTGAACAGTTGTTAAATAATGTAGTATTATCACCTATTACTCATAAAGTTAAACACAAGTCCACAAGAAAATTACACAACTCCTGTGTTATTTTTAAAAAAAAAATATTATAATGGAAAATACGGGGAAGAGTTATGCTCGATAGACATCTAAATTATACACAACCAAAATTCACAAAAAGACGAAGTAGTTCTACTATTCATCACAGTTGATTAACTAAAATGTTCTGATCTAAAACTCTGGATCAACATGCACTACAATGTCACCATATAAGTTGACCTTCTTCTCTTCTGGGCTAACAATATAGTTCTCTGGGTATTCCCTCTAACTGGGGTGGATGAAGAAATATTTGGAAATCCTGGTTATCTGTTCTAATCTCTGGTAAACCATGGAAATCAGGCTACTCTTGTTGACCGTTCTAATCCACTGTAAACCATGGAAATCAGGCTACTCTTGTTGACCGTTCTAATCCACTGTAAACCATGGAAATCAGGCTACTCTTGTTGACTGTTCTAATCCATTGTACACCATGGAAATAAGGCTAAGATTGTTGACTGTTCTAATCCATTGTACAACATGGAAATAAGGCTAAGATTGTTGACCGTTCTAACCCATGTTCTTACAGGACGTTGGAGTCAACACCAGCATTTTCTAGCTGCTGTTGATGTACAAGGCAAGTTTTATGTTCAGTAGTTTGCCATTGCTTTCTGAACGACCAGCTCACATACCGCCGTAAATTACCAGCGTGGCGCGAACTGCTGGCGATTCTCGCAGCTGCTGTTTTCCCCACATGGATATACAGGATTACGAACAATGTCATTAACCCCTTGGCAAGGGAAAATAAGAAAAATGAAACAAATAATGCATTGTACACTATGGAAATAAGGCTAAGATTGTTGGCCATAGGTTGTCACTGAGGTTATCATTATTATACTCAGCTTAAGTCCACAATGAGGAAATGCAACCTAAAGACTAAATGTCATGGCAGGGCAGACCAGGCCCTAAGCCTTGGTTGGCAACTGGTCTAAGATTGAAGCTCTGACAGGCGGACAGTTAGAGCATTGCTTTGCTGATCCGGCAGCTTCTGCAGCTTGTTTTGTTCCAGACATATTGGTGTTACCTTTCCTCTGGAGTACACTAGACAGGCCGAGAGAGGGATCATGCTGCATGGGCAACACATGGTCTCTAAATTCAGCCCAGGCTTTGTGTTATGGAGAGGTATAACTCCATTTTACAAATTATCGTCTGTCAAGACGGGAAGGTTCCAGTCAAGTCCACAAGGCTGGGGTGGCTCTGAGTTCAATGGGGTCAATGCAGTTCAATGGTCTTTTACACTTCCTTTAGTAGAAAGGTAAATTCCCTCATCCTTCACTGAGGACTTCGACCCTCCAGATGATGATGTTCCTCGTTCAGGTACATACCCCGTGTAGGCCATTCGACCACCATCCCATTACAAATATGGACAAAAACATATATCCATACTCACAGGAAAATTGGGGGAAGGGATTGTTACATAGGTGCAGGTTAGCCAGACCTTGCTATGTGAGGGTGCTATCACTCCAAACCTTGGATGTGACTTATACTCCCATACAGATATCTGATATAGGCATCCAACTCTCATGTCAGCAAGACATGTTTCATTCCCTTCATGCGCTGTACAGGTTAATCATTCTCAGTGTTCTAAGGACCCAGTCACCTAGTTTATTGGGTGGCTATCATTAGAAAAGACACCCTCAAACAGTCCTGGTAATATTTCTTTTTTTTTGTTCAGGGTAGATGGCCGCATAACATTATATAATATTTACAAGTGTATTTCACATATTAATACATATATAGAGAAAACTCATTCTTATTTATTCAACACATTAATACATAAATAAAGAAAACTCAATCTTATTCATTCGACCATTAATACATATACAGAGAATTCTCCTTTTATTATATATATATAAAGAGATTATAATTATAGTGCAGAAAAGTATCTTGGTAGCTCTTCACATAATCATAGGATAAGCTAGAAGACGCTGAATGAATGAGAAGTGCATCGTTCATGATGTGCGTGTAATGAGAAAAGAAAGATATCAATTCAATATTTTCTTAGTCAAAGAAATAATCACTATATCTTCTGAGTATTTCTCTAGGCCTAATTCACCTCTATTATTACACAGAGAGAGCTCTAACTAGAGGTTCCAATCCCTCCTACCATATTTACTATAAGAAGTGTTCATTTGAAATCCATTCATGCCGCACCATGCGTAATTGCATACGTTGAACATGATCATGTCATAGTCATGTGATAAGTACTGACAAATGAATAAAAGAGGATGTACTTATCATCCCATGATGCATAGGTTCTGTTTCTGACCGCTGAGAAAATGGCTGGGTTGATCCAAAACCCATCCAAAGAAGCTCAAAGAGCGGTGCGGTGATTCAGTTTCTTTCATTTGAAGGATATTCATCGGAGAATGCAGGCAGCGTACGGTAACAAATGTGTGTCAAAGACAACAGTGACAGACTGGGCATGATTGTTTCGGAAAGGACGTCAGTTCACGACAAATCTTTGATGGTCGGGTCAAGCGCATAATGTTGCAACAGAAAAATCCCAAAATTGATGCAGCAGTACAGATGAACCATTGTTGAAGCATACGTTCGCTGGTGAAAGAATTTGATGTGTCAATTGGGACAATTCAAAAGGTCGTTCGTGTCACGAAACCACTCGGTTCGCCTCGGGATATTTTTCTGCCTGGCGAAATGTCCATGGAGAAATCGGGCAGCCTAGTGAAAATGGACTGGTCGAGGGGAAACAACCAGTAAATAACTCAACCCCAGCCATAGCGATTGCTCACCCTTGTAGAAGAATCCAGAAGGCGGTTGTCGGAAACTGATTGCAGACACTACGGATTGCGAAAGTCTGGCGCGCAGCCGCAGTGGTACGTCCAGGACACAAAGAGTGAGTTGCAAGCTAAACTCTCAGGCAGACAGACGGCGGTATGGCCCAGTGACTGGTAATGGAGAGCGGGATGACACATGTCTTGATGAGTTTTAGAGAACTTAGACATCATGTCCTAGTGAACAACCCACGGCTCCCATATCACTTGTTGGCCTGTTTGTGTGAAGGTTCTACCTTCCTGAGAGCTACGTGAAGGTCTGGTGACGGGTCCAGTGAGACGGACCAAGGCAAGAGAAGTTGTGAGCATTCCTTGAGCACCGTTAGGATGTCCGAGTGTACCTAACCCGAGAGTCTACATCGGAGTATGCCAACAACTACAACTCTGCGAGCAACACGTCACGTAACCAGAACCTGACACGATGGGTTTGATTGTTATTTGGTTAATGATATTCTACCCAAGGCAAGTACACTTGTCAAGTCCTTGTCCAAGATGTGCAGACTATCTACAGAGCCACCGCCAGTTACTAAACTATTCCAGCTTTACCAAGTGTCCAGCCACTCAGGCTTATGTGTATGATTCTACAGGAGAGTTCCTTCTCCAGTGACTCAAGTGACTTTAGCCAGCATATAGAGAGACAGAGAACTCTCCCTGTTCCAGCAGTCTACGTGCTACCTTGCAGGGGTACATCAGAGGATTACAGGTCCCCGGCCACACCAGAGACTTTGGGACATATCTATTCAATAGTGTGAGCCGGTCATTCAGGTCATCCCAGACACGAGGTTCCAGATACACTTGAGGCGACCCGGTCACCATCCTGGCAACTTCGAGAAGACGAGACCTGGCAGGAAGCTGGATACACGCGGTGAGGCGGTACTCGAGTTGACCTGTAGCGTGATCCTCTTGACCTGTCCTGATGATGATACCTCTACCCTGAGACTGCTCGTGCACATTCCTGTATTGTCTCACCTAGATACAGTGAGGCCTTTCTCTGAGTCATCATCATTTTCATTCATCTTGTATAATATACCTCTTGTTTACAAAGTGAGATACCAGAGTTGTGTCATGTTTTCAGGACGAGGTTTGAAAGGGGTAACGTCCCTTGGTTGATGGTCAGGGAGATAGTGATCCAAGGGCTGAAGGGGTTGGTGGACTGAGAGCACCTATGTCCCGGGGCTAAAGACATCCCGTTGTTAAAGTGTGACAGCAGGTTCCCCTCACCCCAGGGAGTGCTACAACAGTTCGTAAGAAACTGCAATATCGGAAGGTGTGTTCACAGTGGGTACCATGGATGTTGACCGACTACCAAAAAGAGGAACGCATGGGATGCGTTTGAACCACTTGCTGCGTTACAGAGTGGAGGGTGATGCATTTTCCTTCCACATAGTGGTGGCAGGCGATGAATCATGGTGTCACCACTTTGAGCCGAGCAGCAAAAGAGAGAGAGTCAATGGAAGCACACTGAATCACCAAAAGCCAAAAAATTCAAATTACAGGTTTCCGCTGGTAAGTTATGCTGAGCGCATTTTTTTACTATGAAGGGCTATTGTTGGCCGACTTTAAAGAACCTGGTGTCAACATCAACTCTACCCACTACTTGCAAACATTAGATAAGCTGCAAAAAGCCATTAAGAATAAATGACCTGGCATGCTTTCTCGCAGTGTAATTTTGTTGCACCATAATGCTTGTCTGCATGTCAGCAAAGATTGTGCAGAAAGCATTAGCAAGGAAGACGTGAGAAATTCTGCAACATCCAGCCTATAGTCCTGATTTGTGACCATGTGATTTTCATTTGTTCGGACCTCTAAAATAAGCTCTCAAGGGGCAACGATTTCACACAGATGCAGACGTAATGAACGCGGTAAACACTTGGTTCAGTGAGCAACCACAATCCTTTTTTGCAGATGACATTAGCCGCCTACCTAAGCAATGGGATGCTTGCCCAAATGCCTACGGTGACTTCTTCTGACCAACCCATGGTGCATAATTAATTCAAAATGAATGCTTTGTTTAATTCTATCACACCTGTTAATGTTTCTTTCATGCTTTTGTAATAAAGCCATTGGAATGGGTTTTAAATGAACGCCCCTAATAATATAAGCATATTTATTATAAGCATTCACTCACCGATGTATCCAGGAATGTAAAATGTATCTACATTAATTCCTCTGAATCACACAACATCTTGTCTCCTAAAGAGTTTCAGCCGATTGCTGCGAAGATCCTAAATCTGCATGCAAATTACATCAGCCCATCCCAATTGTCGCCCATGTTACAAAAATTCAACCACTCATTTTTGGGATATCCAAGCGCCATAGATCTAATCAGATCACTCAGGTGGACTGCTGTAAGGTTCTAAAAGTTGAGACAATTTTATTATTTGTTTACTCAGAATGATGTAGTGTCTCACCCATAGCAATGTCACAAAGAGATGCCTGGAATACTAATCAGATGTTATAATATGAACAACCTACATTATGGAGATGACACAGTAATGATGGCGAAAAATGCAAAAGATCTGCAACAATTGTTGGACACAGTAGTAACAGGCAGTGCAAAGAAGGGACTCTCCATGAATATCAAGAAAACTGTAGTTATATCAAAGAAAAAGGTGACACCAAATTGTGAAATAACCATAGAAGGGAGCATGCTTAAGTAGTGGATAAATATAAATACCTAGGGACAATTATAACATCAGATGGATGATGCACAACAGAAATTAACTGACTGCTAGAAGCCGATAATCAGCACAATGGTACTACTCTGGACTGCTGCGAGCCAATTGGTCGACTTAGTATTGACAATGAATTATTTGTTTCATTTCTCTTATTTTCCACAAATTTTAGTGCCCAGTTAATAAAAATGTACACACATAAAAGATATGCCCTTTGGACAGTATCAGACAAGATGTATGGTTTCATTGTTTTTTAAGACAAAATGATTGTTTAAGTGGTTTGTTTTTATTAATTTAGAAATGGCAACGCCCGCTGGTTCTCGACCTCATAGATTTTATCAAATTATCACTTTAAACCATATTAGATTATAGTTTTCTGATTTAAAGGGCTTTGTGTCAGATTCTAAAACTAATACCATGTGCAGTATTCAGTTAAATTATTTAGCAGGCGGTCATAATGGAAAACAAAACCAAGAAAGTTCATCATCATATGATGACACATGTTGAATTAGGCCACACTTGTGCCCCTAAGTTTGCTTTGCCTATCACAAATATGCTGAAGAGTATTTACATAAATTTAAATGAATAATAATTAATAACTAAATAGAAAATAGTGCATATATTGTTTCTCAGTACAAATTTGCCTCGTGTGTCCCTGACATTTTCCAGTTTGTGTGAAAATGATGTGCTTCAAAATATGCAGTTATAATTATTTTTGGATGGTTTGAAGGAGCAAATCTTACGTTACAGGTGAAGAAATGTGATGTTTTTATCTTATTCAGTACATTTAAAAGGATTATCTTCAACAGATAAAGAAATAACTCCTTAGTAATTGGAAATTTTTCATATTTGTCACTTCTTTAATTTAAATTGTTATTACTAAATCTCTCATTATTGCTATAACATTTCTAACCTCTCACATAATTATTAACACTGCCATGTTCCTTGTGCATTCTCCTTTATTTTGATTTATAATACATCTGCTACAATTTTACCCATTTATACATCATTATTGTGACACACCCTACTTCCCATTTTCTGCCATGAATGTTTGTTTGGTCCAAACTCACTTTTTTGTTTGGCAGTGAATCAGTTCAGAACAGAGTAGGGCAAGCAAAAGCTGCATTTCAGAAAATCAAAAGTATCTTATGCAATAAGTCACTATTAATGAATGTAAGAGAGTGCTGAAATGCTATATAGAACTTGTTTTGCTGTATGGCAGCCAATCTTGGAACGTAAATGAACAACTTAGGAAGAATTTAGAAGCAGCAATGAGATGAATGTTGCAAATTCCTTGGACGATCAGAAATCTGGAGATACCTCTTGATAGGCTGATGCTGACCTACTTCATTATCAATGTTTATGGCATCTGTTTGTTTGCAATATATTCTTTACAAGTCTAAGGTCTTTCCCATCAATTTGTAGATCTGCAAGCATCTTTATCATGTTGACATGCCTTACTTTACTGAAAATCTTTGGGTAGTCAATGAAACAAAGATGTAGGGAACATTATGAACTCTTAAAGTGATAGGTCTTTTGATATGTAACTTAGGGTACAAATGTCGTTGCACAGATTTGTGATCCACGAAGCACCAAAATGTTGGCTGCTGCTACTGTCATCACTGAAGAGGTTTTCCAATGTGCCCAATCCATCTTTATGATATGTCCATTTATGTAAATAACATTTCTACAACTGTCACTGATGCAGTCATAATTTCATCTTGTCATCTAATTTCATCTAACTTCATCACTACCTAACCAGCTAGCCGCGGTTGGTGGGTACCCTAACTGCGGTCGACATACAAAGAAAGATAAAACAAGCAAAGCTAAAAGAGTAAACCATATTCCCTTAACAATTGGAACTTGGAATGTACGCACCCTACTTGACAGAGATGGCGCGTCGGGTCCAGAGAGACGAACAGCACTGATTGGGAGAGAGCTGGGCAGGTACAACATCGACATTGCAGCCTTGAGCGAGACACGACTTGCAGAAGAAGGCCAAATCTGTGAAATTGGTGCCGGCTACACATTTTTCTGGAGTGGAAGGAAAAGCGAGGAAAGACGCCAATCCGGTGTGGGATTTGCCATTAAGTTGGCCCTGGTCGGCAAATTAGCTGGATTTCCAAAGGCTATAAACGACAGGCTCATGACCATGAAGTTGCCTCTGCTGAATGGAAGGAAGCACGCAACCATTGTGAGTGTCTACGCACCAACTATGACCAACGAAGATGATGTCAAGAACAAGTTCTATGAGGACCTGCACAATGTATTAACATATGTTCCCAAAGGAGACAAACTTATACTCCTTGGGGATTTCAATGCCAGAGTAGGCACGGACACCACCTCTTGGAGTGGCATTATTGGAAAGCATGGAGTCGGAAATTGTAACAGCAATGGACTCCGCCTCCTTCAGACATGTGCCGAACATGATCTCCTGATTACGAACACAATTTTCCGTCTCCCCATGAGAAATAGGACATCGTGGATGCACCCTCGCTCGAAACACTGGCACCTCATTGACTATGTCATCGTCAGGAGTGACAGACAAGACGTTCGAGTGACAAAATCCATGTGTGGTGCCGAATGTTGGACAGACCATCGTCTCATTGTCTTGAAAATGAACATCCACATCAGGCCACCATGGCGTCCTCAAGGGGTGAAAATGCAAACAAAACTAAATGTCACCCGCCTAAACAGCAAGAAAATGCAGCAGTCGTTTGAAAATATGCTGGAAGACCGCCTCAAGCCCAATGCTGAAGCTAAACAGGATACAGAAACAGAATGGAGAGCCCTAAAGGACACAATTTACAACACTGCTATGGAAATCCTGGGTCCAGCCCCCCAAAAGCATAAAGACTGGTTTGATGAAAATTCCGAAGACATCAACCAATTGCTGGCCGAGAAACATCTTCTCCTCCTCAAGGCACATTTGAATGATCCAAAGTCAACATCAAAAAAAGATGCTTTCAAGAACATTCAGAGAGTGGTACAGCAGAAACTTCGGCACATGCGGGACTCCTGGCTGAGCAGCAAAGCTGATGAAATTCAGGGCTTTGCTAACAGACATGATATGAAAAACTTCTACGACTCACTGAAAGCGGTCTATGGTCCTTCATCACCAGGCATAGTTCCCCTCCTCAGTGCAGATGGGGGAACATTGGTCACCGATAAGAAAGAAATTCTCCAACGCTGGGCAGAGCATTTCAGCAAAATCTTAAATGCAACTTCCTTCTTCGATGATGAAACCATCAACTGCCTTCCTCAAGTTCCCACCAATGAGACTCTTGATGACCTGCCAACCATAGTGGAAATAAACAAAGCCATCCAGCAACTCTCCAGCGGCAAGGCACCTGGTCCTGACTCCATCCCAGCAGAGATATACAAGGCAGGTGGGCCGGTCCTAACAGAGCAGCTTCACCAAGTCTTCACAAACATATGGATGAATGAGACCATGCCACAAGATTTTAAGGATGCGTCAATAGTCCACCTTTACAAACGTAAAGGAAACCGCCAATCCTGTGACAATCACCGAGGCATCTCCTTGCTTTCAATTGCAGGGAATATACTCGCCAGAATTCTTCTTAATCGCCTCACAGCCCATCTCGATCAAGGTCTTCTTCCTGAGAGTCAATGTGGCTTCAGAAAAGAACGTGGAATTGTTGACATGATTTTCGCTGCAAGAGAAATGTCAGGAACAGAACTGCGAAATGTTCTCCACTTTCATTGACCTTACCAAGGCTTTTGATACAGTCAGCAGAGAAGGACTGTGGAAGATTATGGCAAAATATGGCTGTCCACGAAAGTTTGTCCAAATAGTGCGGCTATTTCATGACGGCATGCAGGCAAGAGTACAGGAAAATGGTGAACTGTCTGAACCCTTTCCTGTCACCAATGGAGTGAAGCAAGGATGTGTCCTGGCACCAACACTGTTTAGCCTCATGTTTTCAGCCATGTTGATGAATGCCTTCGAGAACGACGACATTGGAATAGACATCAACTACCGTATGGATGGAAAGTTATTCAATCTCAGAAGGCTGAAAGCTAAAACCAAAATTAACAGCGGCACCGTCAGAGAGCTCCTGTTTGCTGATGATTGCGCTCTATACGCCAACTCAGAGACAGGACATGCAACATAATGTTTCAGCTTTCTCACATGCCTGTGCCAACTTTGGGCTCAATATCAACTTGGAGAAGACTGTAGTTATGTACCAGCCAGCTCCAGGGAATAATCACACTGTGCCGAATATCAAAGTGAATGGTCATAGACTAAGTGTTGTGGACAAATTCACCTATCTTGGCAGCACCTGTGTCACAAGCTGCCACAATCGATGACGAAGTGAATGCAAGAATCTCCAAGGCCAGTGCAGCCTTTGGCAGACTGTACAAGAATGTATGGGACAGAACTGGAATAAGCCTGCAAACAAAGCTAAAAGTCTACAAAGCAGTTGTATTATCCACACTGCTATATGCTTGTGAAACCTGGACTGTTTATCAGCGACACGCTAGGAAATTAAACCACTTCCACACAGTCTGCCTAAGGAAGCTACTGAAGATTAAATGGCAAGACAAGATTCCAGACACTGAAGTCCTAGAAAGAGCATCCATGCCCAGTATCCACACTCTACTGATGAAGAATCAGATTCGCTGGGCTGGTCACTTGACTCGCATGCCAGATCACAGGCTCCCTAAATGAATTTTCTACAGTGAACTGCGTTGTGGTAAACGCTCCCAAGGTGGCCAGAGGAAACGTTTTAAAGACACTCTGAAAATTTCACTGAATGCTTTTGGAATTCATCATGACACCTGGGAGGCTGCAGCCAGAGACCGAAATTCGTGGCGTGCATCATTGCGCAAAGGTGCAGTCATATGCGAGGCAACCAGGACTGCAAGAGCTGTGAAGAAAAGGCAGGACAGAAAAACCACTGCAGGAAATCCTCCTCCAGAGACGTCAAGCATTCTTTGCCCACATTGTCAAAGAACATTTCGAGCCAAAATAGGCCTTATCAGCCATCTTAGAACCCACGGCTCCACACCTTCAACCCCACTGGATGAAATGAATGGTCATCATCATTCTTGATGGACAAACAACAATTTCATCTTGTCATTATTTTTATTTTCTCATGTATATCTCTTCACTTATGTAATCTAACCATACATTATCATTAGAGAAATTAGACGTAGACAGTGAAGATTTTTTGGGCACATTATGAGAAGAAATAAACTTGAGAACTTGGTGACAAATGGCAAGACTGAGAGGAAAAGAACATGGGGAAGGCAAAGAAGTAAATATATGAATCACTTGGCCGCATGGCATGGTCAAGACAAAAACAAAGAGCTGATCTACCATTCTGGTGGTCGTGTGAGATGGGGAACATGCCCACCCATGCTTATCGGCAAGACACATGATGATGATGATCATAGCCTGATTAAAGGGTTTTGATCTTATTTTCACAAGCCTTATCCTCTCATTATATGCCAAATTACATTATACGTAGAGTTTTCCTTATTATAATTCTTATTCTGTGCCGGTATTTATATCTATATATATCTCTCTCTCGCTCTCGAGTGAGAAAGAGAGATTGAGACATGTGTATGTGAGAGAGAGAGAGAGAGAGAGAGAGAGAGAGAGAGAGAGAGAGAGAGAGAGAGAGAGAGAGAGAGAGAGAGAGAGAGAGAGAGAGAGAGAGAGACAGAGAGAGAGAGAGAGACAGAGAGAGAGAGAGACAGACAGACAGACAGACAGACAGACAGACAGACAGACAGACAGACAGACAGAAACATGGATACAAAATAGAGAGAGACAAATATAAAAAGAGAGACGGGGATTGAGATTTTCCTTTTCTACATCTTGAATCTTTCCATCTTGTTTGGCACTAGCAGGAAGGAACATGGTAGAAGGCTTGAATACTCAACTGACCACTGGAACTATAAGCATCCATACTCTTTAAAATCTTCAGAATAAGATGGATCATGTGTGGGCATACCCTGAGTGTTATGACATCAGTGATGGACTATAAATTTCTATAAAATTATCAATAAAGGTCTTAATTATCAATCAGCAAATGCCCAGAAATTGATCAGACTCTAAAAAACACCTCAAATCTTTTGTGGCATGGGTGAAAACAAGGACAAAACATGAAAACACAATGACAAAACTGCCTGTCACATCACATCAACAATAGCAACACACACACACACAAAAAGGAAATTAGAGAGGTTTCAGGGTGAGGGGATTAAGGGTACAAAATTGATGATAAGATCACCAATTTAAAAATAAAACAGAGTCCAACCAATAAGCTAGCAGAGAGGAGTGCCACTGGAACCAAAGTGTTTCACTTCTAACAGTTCTTGCATGAGTGTATCGCCAGTGATAATGCGTGTACTTGCAACTATATACTCATGTACAGCAGTGATGTTTCCTAATAAAAAGAATAGGGATTTGCAAATTCAGATCAATTAATTTCAGCAAGACCAATTGTCTACAAACATTGTTAACACCATACCAACAATTTTGGATGAGCAACCATATCTACATGAGAATATGTTAAGTATGTATAGTATAATGCTAGCCTATGTAGTCACAATAAAATAAATAAATGTAGCTATGTGTCGAGAAAGTCTGATTCTCTTAAATGTAGTTTTATTTATTTAATAATCAAGCATATGTTAAAAACAATTTTTCTTATGTGATTAAATAAACACTACTCAGCACTACTACAAAATGAAGACATGAGTTCACTAAGGAAGACCTTGACAGAATATACTAGACAGCTTGATTTCATGACACAAAATATTCAGAAGTGACTGGCAACATGTAAAAAGGAGGTTGTAGACATATTTGTATGGATGTGAAGCATGGACAATAAGCAGTCAAGATTAAAAACAGCTAATGGCTGTGGAAATGTGGTTTCTGAGGAAAATGCAAAGAATACCATGGACAGACAGAAAAACCAACGAACAAGTCCTTCAAGAAACAAATGAAGATCGTAAATTGATTAGAGTCATTAGACGTTAGACAGTCAAAATTGTTTGGCCATGTCATGAGAAGAAATGACTTGGAGAACTTGGTGACAACTGGCAAGATCGAAGGGAAGAGACCAAGAGGAAGACCTAGAAGCAAATACCTGGATGGCTTGGCCACGTGGCATGGTCGAGACAGGAACACAGAGCTGATCCACGACTCTGGTGATCGAGTGAGATGGCAGAACATGAACGCCCACGCTTACCGGCATGGCACATGATTTATGGAGACATAAGATGAGCAATGCCAATTAGCGTAGACCAGTGGTTCTCAACCGTTGGGGAATCCCCCCTGGAGGGGGTGGGGGGGGGGAGGGAATTGTTTTTTAAAAAAATGGGGGGGGGGGGGGGTTTAAAGATTATTTCAAGATCGCATTAATACAAGAACCGATTACTTGATATTGTTTTTCCCTCTATACTTTACAGTTCTGTACTTCTCGCCCTTCTGAAATTTGTTTCATAGCGTAAGTAGACCTGCAAATCACTTTATATGTAGACATCTAGACGTGTTCTAGTATGTGTTATTAAATTTAGCTTCCATTTTAATGTATACTGTGTACGGTTGGGGGAATTTATAGGGAGGAAATATAAAAAGGGGGGGGGGGGGGGGGGGAATGACATTCTGAACATATGGTGAAGGGGTGCAAGGGCCAAAAAAGGTTGAGAACCACTGGCATAGACTATAAAAAGATCAGACCAGATAAACTTATAACTCCAGACGTGGGTTGTAGGCCTGCCATGATGCAAGCATCAACACTAAGAGAAGAACACTCAATGAAGTACTCTTGGATAGATTCATTCTCGAGACTGAAAAACAGATGAAACAGTACATGACATGTGCGTGGCTAAAACTGTCACAGAAGAAGACATCTCGGTGGCAGACATCAAAACAATGCTTAAAACATGCCTGTACACAGCACCAGGATAGGATGGTGCTTGAAACAATGACTTAAAATACCTACAGGAGACACACCTAGAGGAATTATCCAGCATATTCAACAACAGCATCAAAACCAACATTGTTCCTGATGACTAGTTACACATCCCTTCCTAAGTATGGTAAAGATGACACTAAGATAAACAGCTACAGAATCATCTCCCTGGAGAACACCAAAGGAAAACTCATGGAAAAAATAATGGACAGAAGGCTGCCCCACAGACTGGAGTCAAATGGTAACTGGCATCAACTGTGGGCAGTTAATATCTAGGTAAGGATACCTGGTGCCATGCTGCAGTATCTGCATATGCGATATGAGGGTTTTCATATAGGCATAGATGTAGATGTGGCCACCACTGACTTAGACGAAGATGTGTACAACAGTGTTCCATACAGTATGATCATGAGATTGCTGCTGGATATGCACAAAGAGTCAAATTTGGTCAACTTTTTTCAAACATTTTCAATATCTGAAAATGTATACACCAAGAGTCAACAGCATTGATGGAATATACATCAACTGAATGAATGCAGTGAAATATCTCAACATCACCTTTGACAGGCGCTTGTTGTACAAGTATGATGCAGATAGATACCTTGTGCATGGCCATGTGATACATCCTTGATTTACTGACGATGACCACCAGGCTAAAATTGCAGAGGTTAAGGCATACATGAGCTGAGCTGAGCTAAGTTGAGTCAAGAACTGACATCACAGCACTAGGGGCATTCTAATATGCACTCTGTCCTCGAGAGTCCCAATACTAATGGTACCAACTGCAGTCTGATTATGTATCCGTCTGGCCTTTCCTCAGAGTATTGGGTTTCAGCTAAATCCCCCACTTTGAGGAAGATTCAAACACATGACCACCACCGGGATAGCACACAAGCATGCTAGCCACTGTGCTGCCATGCTTCCAAACCTAAAGTGCAAACTATTCAATGTCTAATCCCTGTCTAGTACTGTACAATCTGAAAGGAACTTATTAATTTTTTTTTTAAATAACCGAAAGAAATATGTAGCATTGTGAAAAAGAAGTCTGTGAATGTACAAATATGTGATTTACACCAAATGAATATTTTGGAATATATTTTAACATACATTTTATGCAAATCAAGTTTTCATAGAAGAATTATTTGACTTGTAAACATATTAGCAACAACCTGCAAACACACATACCATCATCTTGCTGGGCTAAGAACCTGAATGCAGCCACTTCAGCCTGTGTCACTCCACCCAAAAATAACACCAGGGTCAGCTTCTGTTCACCCATACTAGACTGGGAAGATGTGACTGATGCCCCTTTGAAAACGTGAAAAAAGACATGCTGCTTAATGCCATAACTTCAGATAAAATTAATGAAACAATTTAGTTTATGACAACAGACTGTGACACTAAGAGTGTGCTACTTTCAGGTAAATTATATTTACAGTTGTGATGAATTGTGATAAATATTAAAAGTAGTCCAGAAAGGCCTATAGAGGTCTGGTAAAAAAAAAAATAGACACACAGACAATTCATAAACCATACCAGTAAGAGTAATTAAGGGACCCCTTTTAGGTATATTGAGTATATGGTGTTAGTCCAGATATTTAGATCAATCGGTACTTGGTGGATGATGTTGAAATTTGCTAGCCGGCTTTACTTCCAAGGAAATTTCCTGGTACCCATTTTAGGCTGGGTTGCCATGGAAGCCTAGGTAAATGATTCACAATAAGGTGAACCTAAATAAATACTAAGCTTCTACTCAGAATTATAATGAGAAGAACAAGAAAGAAAATAAGAATAGAAATTGGTGAAGAACAGTATGGATTTGTGGAAGGAGAGGGTACAAACCATGTGATATATACATTACGGACACTAATAGAAAGATCAACAGAGACACAGAAAGACATATATTTGTGCTTCACAGAATATACTAAGGCATTTGATAAAGTAAAACATGATGAACTGATTAAAATGTTGGAAGTTATTAACAGTTGAGTTGAGTTGAGTTAAGAACCGACATCACTGCACTCAGGACATTCCCATATGTGCTCCGTCCCCTCGTTCAACAGCCAGCAAAGAGTCATACTATTAATCGTTCCCACCGCTATCTGCTTAAAAGTTCTCCTGGTCTTCCCTCTCAGGTTTGATATTCTTCCAGAACCCCTGCCGATCCCCCGCAATCTCATTCTTTCCACATATGGGTTCTATATCTGTTCCTCTGCCTTCTCCACCTGGTCCCACAAGCGCACTAATGCCATATGACGAGCACGCCAAAAGAAGATACAGGAAAAAGGAAGAAAGGGATTTTGCAAAAGGATGCACCAAAGTGGACAATGCACAGGAAAACCAAGGGAGACACGAGACGTCATAGGACAACAAAGAGTCAGACGTTGTGAGGCTGTGTTACTAAGCGGTTGTGTTTTCTAAAGTCTGTGTCAAGTGGACATCTGGATGCAATGATTACGAGGATCTGCAAGTAAACAACAGGACGAAGAATTGGTTGACAAGAAGCCGTCAATGGAAGGACTGGGAGTAGACAACCTAGGCGAATTCTGAACGACGGAACTGTGAAATGGAAAACCAGGCTTCAAGGTGAACTGGATAGAATAGGGAGGTTATTCGTAGATAGTAAATAGACACCGACCCTGTGTCAAGGGCAGTCTATATTCTAGAAGAGCTGAATCCTATTATTTCTACAACGCATAATTAAATGTGTAAAAACGTTCACTGGATTGCGTGAGTCTTCCCTGTGATCTAAAACGCCCCAAGAGCGAAGAGTGGTCGTGATCATAACTGAATACCCTGCGAGCTTTTATAGTCCTAACTGTGATGGACTTAGGTATCAGCACAGAACAGGGGAGGTGGTCACTTCCATGATCTCCAAGGACGCTCCATTTTATATCTGATGCCGCCTCTTGGGACACAAGCGCCAGGTCGATGGCCGTGTCAGGGTCCCCCGGTCTCATTGCTAGCCTAGTGGCTGCCCCGTCATTTAGACAGACAACATCCATCTCAAGCAAGGCCTCAGCAAGAGCAGTTCTCTCCCGACCTGTCCCATTCCTTGGCGCGGGCATTGAAATCACCACATATCAGATACCTGGAACCTGGGGTATCCACTAAACCTTTCAACCAGTCCCAACTCTCTCTGCTTACGCAAGATTCCCCACTCACATATATTTATCAGGTTCCAGCTGTATCGGCCGAATTGTATCCGCATTCCCTGCACCTCTTTACTCTCCTGACCCCATCCACTCATATCCAGTATTGAATGCTGTAAACCGTCCTTGACCACCAGCGCCTGCCCATGTCTTGCCTGCCCAGTTGGATTAATGTAACATGTATAGCCAGGGCACTTAAAGAGTTCTTATTCAGTTCCTGTAACATCAGGACATCAAAATCGTAGACCAGTTTCTCCAGTATTGGTCCTTGTTGCTTTGCACTACGGCAATTCCAATACCCAATCCGTACATTTTTGAGTCCCAAACGATCCATTAGCCCTTTTACCCCTTCTGGCTCCAGCCCTCTTCTTCCTTTTCCTTCCCCCTCTCCCTGACCTCTTCTCCTCCGCTTCATTCTCTCCCCGCTGGCTGTTGTCAAAGGTATTGAGCACAAAGCATGTACTCCGTTGCTTCGGCAATAATTCTTTGTATTATTCCTAGTGGTTAGATATGACGGCAGGATATAATCGGTCACCCTAGTAGAGCCTGCCTGCTAGGGAAGGGGCAGGGGATGTCCCTCAGGAGTCCATACGCCTGGCGCCGCCCCGCCCGCATACCAGACGTTCCACATTCACGACCAGCTCACCCATGGCCATTCAGTCCTCAGCACATTGGTCAACCTTAACTTGGGGGTTTATAATCGGAGTTTTCCATCTCCTAGATTGGCCGCTGTAATAGCTAACGGGCCCAATCTACCCGGGGGCAAGAGGTTCCAGCGCCTCATTCCTGGCGAACACAGTAGATACATGGATACGGGGAACAAAACCAATTTCATACAATATATAACGAATAGTATATACTACATAGTTAAAGTCACTACACTAATGGAAAAATAACTCTCGCAGGTAGATAGTTGAGCCCCAAACAAAGCAGTGACGACAACAGTAATCTGGCTGACTCCATATGTTGAGCTCTGTAGTGCTGAGACAACAACATGACAATGCCCTGATAGCATCCACCCACTTGCGAAGATTGAGGAAAGATCTTTCATATGTAACATCATACAACAATAACACACCATCGGACCGTCTGAAGTAGGTTCTGGCCACACTGCAGAATCCTTCCTGCCCAGCCGTGCCCCATAACTGTAAAGCTATTGGGTGTCCATCCATGTCCAACATTTTTGTTTGGAAATCGACACCCAGTGTGGAGCTGAGATTGGGAACAAACTTGCCCTTGCACAGTCAAACAATAAAACTGGACTTTCCCACGGCTGTGTCGCCAGCTAAGGCAAGTTTGTACATGCGCTCGGGTTCTCTGGCCACACTGATGGGCGCTGGCACATCTCTAGTGGCACCTGGCGGATCCCTTGCTGGACTTGGACGACTGACTAAACACGAACTCATCTCTGGTTACTGAACGCAGGCTGCAATTAGAGCCCTTGCTGCCAGCAGACACAGAACGTTTCACATGGCACCGACATATCTCTTCTTCTGGGGTTTCTGGTCTCTCGATGTCAGTGTCCATTTCATCATTGGAATCGGGGTACTCTTTGTGTGCTCGTAAACTGGAGTGAACCATTTTGTGTCGTCTGTCTCTCCTGGTGTCTCTGAGGGCACTAATACTTTCAGCTTCTGTGTCATCATTGCCGTCACGAAGAGTAGAATGACCGCTATCTAAGTCCTCCATGTAATTATCATCCTCCCCATCCTCTGTGAGAAAATTTTGGCATCACGTCCCGTTCTCAGAGGCTGGTTATAATGTGGATGATCTTGTAAGTGGGAATCCACATGGTCGATTATGATAAGGCCGTGCTTGGAATGGGTTGAAGACGGACTTTGACAGCTCTTTGAACTGCTGGAAGAATCCTAGAGAGGATGTCCGTCTGTACAGGACAGGGGGATAACTGGCAGGACTGAATCCAGAAGTTCTCTTAAATCATCATTGGTGTCTAATAAACTTCTATTGGCTTCATGCAGCATGTCGAGTTGTTTGCAAAGTTTATTCAGCTCATTGACATATTCTGCAACTGTTCTGTTCTCAAGTTCATAGTTCTCATCAAGCTAGTGCTTGACTGTTGTCATCTGACTTTTATTCAAGGCCAGGTTAGTCTGGGCGTCTGTCAGCTCCGACCTGAGCATGCAGTTGACCATCAGGATCTCCTCCGGTCTCTTCTTCAGTGTCACGAGGTACTCTTCTTTGTCTATTTGTCTAATCTGTTTTTGCCGTCCTGCTGCAGTTTCCTCAGATTTTGTTGCACCATGACTATTTCTGAATCAAGCTGATGTCGAAGTTCCAGTTTCTCCTTATTCAATCTTTCTTTCTCCTATTTCCGAACCTTTTTTTCAACGCTTTGTACTTGCAGCTCCATCCCTCCTTCCAGCCTTCGTAAGTGCTTGTCATGATCCTCTTTTTCTATGGCAGATCCTGTTGTTGTAGAGTGGTGATGAATGAATCACCCAAAAAAACGAGAAGTAGATTGTGAGCTTTACTAAAACACGACTACAAGAGACAAATTGGACGTTGCGGCCAAAGCCTTCATCAGCATAGGACAAATACAAACCAACACAAACCTACATGAAACACACTATGACAATATTAAACTATTAAACTAAAAAAATAGTTTAATATTGTCATAGTGTGTTTCATGTAGGTTTGTGTTGGTTTGTATTTGTCCTGTGCTGATGAAGGCTTTGGCCGCAACGTCCAATTTGTCTCTTGTAGTCGTGTTTTAGTAAAGCTCACAATCTACTTCTCTTTTTTTTGGGTGATTCATTCATTGCCTTTTTAAGCTTTACTGCAGTTCCCCTCATTCTTGTTTACCATTGTAGAGTGGTGGAGTGGTGGCAGACACAACACCAAACATTTTACAATGTTATTGTGTCACTGTTGGAAAAAATCTCAAAATAATAAAGAATATTTAGTGGAACCAATAGAAGCAATTAAAATGGAAAAAAAGGGCACTTTTGACGAAATAAAGATAGGAGTACAAGAGGGATGTGTCGTGTCATAGGATCTCTTCTCCCTCTATAGCGAAGTAATAATGAGAGAAATCAAACAGAGGTCAGGAATAATAAATAATCAGAGGTTATAATATAAACAATATATACAATGCAGATGACACAGTATTGGCAGTGGATAATGGAAAAGATCTACAACAATCATTGGACATTGTAGTAACAGAGAGTGCAAAGAAAGGACTCTTCTTGAATATTAAGAAAACAGTAACAATGGTGATATCAGAGAAAAAGGTGACACCAAAATATAAAATGGAAATAGAAGGACAACTCTTAACCAAGTGGATGATTTTAAATACCTAGGGGGGCATTTATAACATCAGATGGAAGATGCACAACAGAGATTAAGAGCAGAATAGGGCAAGCAAAAGCTGCATTTCAGAAAATGAAGAGTACCTTATGCAATAAGTCACTATCACTGAATTTAAGAAAGGGAGTCAATCAATCATGCGCCATGCCGGAAAGCATGGGCGGCCATGACTCGCCATTTCACTCAATCACCAGAGTCATGGATCAGCTCAGTGTTCCTTTATCGACCATACCATGTGGCCAAGCCATCCAGCTATTTACTTCTCGGTCTTCCCCTTGATCTGTTCCCTTCAATCTTGCCAGTTGTCACCATGTTCTCCAATTCATTTCTTCTCATGTCCAAAAAATTGCGACTGTCTACGTCTAATTTCTCTAATCAATTTATGATTTTCATTTGTCTCCTGTAGTACTTGGTCATTGCCGGTCTCTCTGGCCGAGGGGTTACAACACTTTCTCCGTAATCCCGTTTATCACGCAGTCTCGTAGCAGGCAAGAACTGGAGGCGGTTCGACCCCCGCTGGTGACTTGCGGGATAACTGAGCCGGCCGCTCAGAAAGTAATGGCAAACTACTGAGCGTAATCTTGCCAAGAAATCATCAGACAGCTGAAGGATGCTGCTGTTGACAGCGATATCCTGTCAAGGATATGCAAATTAAAATTAAAAAAAAGTTCTTGGTCATTGATTTTTCTGTCTGTCCATGGTATTCTTTGCATTCTCCTCAGAAACCACATTTCTGCAGCCATCAGATGTTTTTCAGTTTGACTGCTCATTGTCCAAGTTTCACATCCATACAAAAGAACAGGCTCTATGTAGCACTTCAACACTCTTTTTCTTGTTTCAATTGACATCTTTTTATTGGTCAGTATGTTTTTTTATCTTGCTAAAGGCTACTTTTGCCATGGTGATTCTTGTTCTAATCTCTTTGAGGCATCTCCCATCAGAAGTTATGACTGTTCCAAGATAATTGTACCAATTCACTTGTTGAAAAATATTCCCATTTACTTGTATATTACATTGTGGTATTTCGTTCTTCCTAGTGACGACCATAATCTGTGTCTTTTTACAATTTAATTCTATCCCCTGTTGTTCACTGTGTGCAACAACCGCATTTACTAATTGTTTCAGATCCTGCTCATTTTCTGCAATCGATACTGTATCATCTGCATATCTAATGTTATTTTATAATTATATTATTTATTTTATAAATTTATTATATAAATGCCCGACGGGGGAGCAAAGAATAGTAACACTGTTGCCTACCATGCACGTCGTAAGAGGCGACTAAGGAGGCTATGGTTCCGTCGCCCTGCTACTGAGTGAGTGCGTGGCGCGACACTGTGAGCTGTGAATTTTGAGTGGAATGCTTTTGCATCTGTCCGCAGTTGTTTTTAGTGTGAACTGCATGTTCGGAACGATGACGGCCGGCTGTTGCTGGATTGACTGGTTTGCCTTTTCGGTTCACGGGTGCTTTTTTCGGGAGACTCCTGGGAGTCATCGCTGTAGCCACGGAGTTCGTGTTTTGTGCGGCTCTTTCGGTGGGTCGCCCTGCGGAAAGAGACCGAGCCATATGGGATAAAACCCGGGTCAATGAAGTCTTTCTGGTGACTGCCGTTTCCATCAACAATGAACTGTATCATGCACAGTGTACCTGTGCGGGCTGTTGGCTTGCCGACACTCCTGTCTATTCCATTGTTCACATAGGGCAGTGAGGAGCATTTTGTGTGATATTCACTGGCACAGGAACGGAGCAATATGGGGACAACCCGTTGCCGTGAAGTTGGAACCGTGACTAACTAACTAATTAACTAATGTTATTGATGTTTCGTCCTCCAATGCTGATTCCATTTATATCTTCTACATTTCTAAAAATATTTTCACTGTATAGGGAGAAAAGATATGGAGACATTACACATCCCTGCCTAACACCTCTCTTAATAGGCTGATACTGTCCCACTTCATTATCAATCCAGTAAGCTTCCTGTTCTCTCAGACTTCTTTTTCTTAACCTGTTCATTGTTATTGCTGCCTTACCAATCCTGATGTTGATTTCCTGATCTAGGGATAATTTGCTATTTACCACTGATCCTAGATATGTAAAATGGTCTACCATCTCTAGTTCGGCGTCGTCAATAAAGATTGATGGTACTCCATGTGCACATTGTGACATAATCTGTGTCTTCTTTTTGCTAATTGTTAAACCAAATTCAGAACAAGCATTGGAGAATGCAGATAGTAGACGTAATTCTTCCTCAGAGTGGGCCGTAACTGCAGCATCATTTGCAAAAAGCAACTCTCTGATCAGTACCCTCCTAATTTTGGTCTTGGCTTTCAATCCCTGAGCATTGTAGAGGCCGCCATCTGAGCATGAGTGAATGTATATACCACTATCCTGATCACAAAAGGCATATTTCAGTAGAAGTGAAAAGTATATCCCTAAAGAGGGTGGGAGCTAGTACACAACCTTGCTTAACTCCACTCAAAGATTTAGTGGGCATCAATTAAAAAGGTAGTCTCCAATGCTTTCCTTCTTAGTAGTTATCATTGTGACAGACCGCTTCAGGTAATATCAGAACACATCTCTTATTCCCCAACAAAAGTATAAAACCATGGATGAATTAGGAGATGAAAATTAAAACTTCACCACACAACCAAATGTAATGCCTTGAACAGGTTTTGGTGGCTTTCTGACTGATTTGATCATTCTTTTATTTTGGTGGTATGTAACGGGAAAAATCACAACAGAAATGAGATTCCCGAGAAGAATACTCAGTGTATCAAGAAGAGATAAGATCAGAAATGAAGAAATCAGGACTAAAGTGGGGGTTACAGCTGCACTAGATTTTATTAGAAAGCAGCAAGTCAAATGGTTTGGCCATGCAAGTAGGTTACCAACTAACAGAATACCACAACAAGCAATGATGTACAGACCAGAGGGAAACAAAGGAAGAGGCCAACCACATAAACGATGGACGCAGGGAATAACAGAGTCCATGGTAATATCGATACACGAAGCCCATAAGTGGGCACTCTCCCGCTGTTTATACTTCACCTCAATACCGCAAGGTACCAGAAGAACATGATGAGATGAGATGAGATGAGGTAACGGGTACACCAGGTTGTTCTTATATTGCTCCTTCCTTAGCTAGTCAATCAGCTCTCTCGTTTCACAGTACTCCGCAGTGAGATGTAGTAGTAGATGTCTGTAGTACTGGCAATTTCCCAGACAGGATCACCTCAAGTACTGATTTTGCAACGGTCAATAGGACCACAGCTTGTGTGCCATGGCTGTATTTAGTAACTTCTCTGTAGCTATCTTGATTGCCTGGATTACAGCATCATTTCTGCAGCATCTTCCTGTTGGTACCCTGGCCGTGTCCCTAGTACTATTTTGGTATTATATGTACACTTTCGCTCCTCCATTTCAAACAGCATTTTGTGCTGACCCATTTGTGTAGACTCGGATCCAGTGATCCTGTTGGTTTTCTTCATCAAGGAAGCTGAGAGTCGCCATTCTGCATTGTACACTGATCTGTTCTTTCTTGTTGAATATTCCTTTCACTTTTGTCTGGATTTATAGTGATAGTCTATGTTCCTCTTTCCATGGAGTTCTTTTAGGAATAGTTTTCAGGGGGATGCCAACTGTGGGCAGATCGGTGGTTTTTCTGCAGAGTTATTTGGCCTGGTGGATAAAACTGCTTCTATTCAATCATCCCATAGCTAGGTTTTCAAATCTGTTCTTCATAGGGTTGCCTGGCATGCTGAGGAACTTCTCTGCGCTTTCTCAGTGCTTGTGTCCTCTCCATCTTTTCCATTTCCATTATAAGGGTTATGCACATATATGCATATATGTGACCAGCTATGTCCTGATATGTGTAAACAGACAGAAACTACACATCCTCCTCTTGTCTCATTACAGCTCTCCTATGAGCCACAGCTAATTAGCTATCCATTCACGTAATGGACCGACTGATCCTCATGCAAGGACACATCGATGGTGTTACTTGCAAGCTGGATGTGGTTAGCATCTCAAACTGAGCACTACCTTTGAGGTTTCCTTTAGCAATTGCTCTATTTTTTTCCATTAATTGTGTAATGTCTATATGTCATATGAGCATACATCATTCTCTAACTGCAAACCAACAGCATAACAAAACATCAACTAGTATAATCATCATCATCATATTAACACAACAATATGCTTGATTTATTCATGTCATCCTTCCTGTTGAAAGACCTGAAAAACTAATAAATACAGTGGTGGTTTGTTTAACTCATAGTTCTTCCATAATATTTCGAACTGCATGTAAATGTTTGTGTGTAGCTTAAGCGCTTATAAACTTCTTTACATTACAGTTAGTGGGGGAGGTAAAACTACTTTCCAGGAAGGTATAAGTTAGGGAGGTAACTTGCCCTATGTAGTTGTTTCTTCAAAAACCTATTCTTCATATCTTATTTCCTCTGTCTGATTCCTGGAGGCACCAAGAACAGCTACATCTACCTTTTCTACGAGTCACTTCTTAACTGTTCTCTTGAGAATCCAGGGACTGTTTGTTCAATCAGCTTAAATTTGTCCCAAGTTTTCTCACCGCTGGTCGCGGGTCGGTAATGGATTTGAATCTGCACCCACAACTAAATACCAGTGTGAGTCAAGCCAACTTCTGGCAACCATATCAGTCGGAAACTGTAGTCAACATCTATCTAAAGCAGGGGTTACCAAACTACGGCTCGGGGTCAGATCCAGCCCGCGACATCATTTCATCTGGCCCGCCAACGGTACTCGAACTTGCTTAATATATCGTATGGAACACGAGACGTGATACAATGTAAATGTAAATATTGTTTAGAATAATAGGAGATCTTCACACGTGCTGGCTGCTATGTGTCTTAAATTTACTATTTTCAATGATAAATTATTGTATCTAGATTTTCTTGTTTATTGTCATGTTTGCTTATTTTGCGCCATCCAAAGTCCTTCCCCCGGCTCATGGTAGCATCGCCTATGCTCTGACATCACACAACACACACACAGATGCATCCGGCTGTCAACACATGTCCGATGCTCCAGAAATATTTACTTCTTTTTGCAAGTCATCCATTTTATAGGTATGTAACACGGATTTCTTTGTTTGACAGTGATAAGTGAACTACAAGTGTGAATAGAGGCAATAAAGTAGCAAACATAGCATAATAATGCCATAGAAGCCTAGTTTTATTACGAAAATATTATCCCCAGATCAAAAGAATTCCTCGGTCAAGGTGTTAATCAAGCTGGTCTCTAGGCCAGTGTTTTTCAACCTTTCTGCTGGAGCAGATCCTTACACAAATGTTTACGTTGCTCAAGGAACTCTATGTGATGATCCAAGTGCAGAAATGTTGCATTTAGGCGATTTCGGTCTGTTTCGGCGGAACCCCTGACTGCCACTAGCAGAACCCCGGTTGAAAAACTGCTCTGGGCTGTTTATTTAGGCCGGCCCTATTTATATATTTTGCAAATCTTATTATGAGATATATTCTATTAACAAAGTGGGGGTTAAAGCAGCACTAGATTTTATTAGAAAGCAGCAAGTCAAATGGTTTGGCCAAGCAAGTAGGTTACCAGTCAACAGCATACCACAACAAGCAATGATCTACAGACCAGATGGAAACAGAGGAAGAGGCCGACCACATAAACGTTGGATGGAGGGAATAGCAGAGTCCATGGGAATATCGAAACATGAAGCCCATAATCGGGCACTCTCATGTTTATACTTCACCTCGACACTGCAAGGTACAAGAGGAACATGATGAGATGAGATGAGACAAAGGTACCTATAAACTTGATATGTACCTTTGGTGAGCCGTAGCTTCACCAGTGACCCCTAGTCCTCTGCTTTTCTTGTGTTTCAATAGGATTTTAATTATGTTTCTAATTCAATGTTTTTTTCATTTTCAGCTCCCATGTACTTCACCCTTCTTTATGGCTACTAAGAAACAAAAAGTGGACGCCGAGTGTCATATTTTCAATGAAGAATGGGGAGTAAAGTAATTCTTTGTGGAAACAAAGGACCAGAAAACCAGTTACGTAACATGCAGCAAAAATGTTGCCATTTTGAAAATGGCGTCACTACGAAACAAAACATCTATCAACATATTCAGTTTCCTGGAAAGTTACGCTCTGAGAAATATGAGTCCATGAAATGTGGTTTAGAAACACAAAGAAATTTCTTCATGAGAAATGTTGCTGAAAATGAACCTGTCACTAGTACAAGTTACAAAATAGTGCATAAGATGGCAGAACGAGGAAAACCGTTTACTGATGGCAACTTCATCAAAGAGTGTATGATGGAAGCAGCAAATGACTTGTGTCCTGAGAAAGCCGATTTGTTTGGAACTATCAGCCTTTCTGCAAGTTCAGATGTGCGAAGAACAGTAGAACTTGGAGAGAACATAGTGCTACAGATATGCGAGAAGTCTAAGAACTGGTACTGGATGAGTCTACTATCTCTCAAGTACATCACAACTTCTCGTGTTAATTCGTGGTGTCAATTTGGACTTTTAGAAAACGGAAGAGTTGGCATCCTTTTGCAGTATGCATGGAACAACAACTGGAAAAGACATTTTCATGGAAGTGCAAAAAGTTTTGCAAGACTGTAACCTTAAGTGGTATCAGCTTTGATGTGTTACAGTTGATGGAGGAAAAAACATGGCTGGAGTTAGGAAGAGTCTGATGGGGCAGATCAGGACTCAGTTGGAAGATTTGCAAATTCCGAGCTCTCTGTTCATACACCGCATCATGCATCAGCAAGCACTCTGTGGGAAAGACTTAGATATTTCTTGTGTACTGAAACCAGTCTTTTCTGCTGTGAACTTCATTCGGGGACATGCACTCAATCACCGTCAGTTCCAGGATTTTCTTGAAGGAATTTATTCTGAATTCTGTGACATTTTGATTGTAACCTTGATGATGTGCCAGTTGAACTACAGTAGGAGCTCAATGACTTGTTAGAAAAGAAGCAAAGAGAAGGAAAACTTGTTGAATTTTACCGCTGCTGACCTGATGTTGAGTTTCCAAAACTGAAGAAATTTGCCGCTGGTATGGCATCAGTGTTTGGAACTTGTCTGTGAACACACATTCCCAAAGATGAAGTATGTGAAGTTAACACATGACTGATGAACATTTGAAAGCAATTCTCTAGATTGGATGCAGCAGTTCCCAAACCAAACATTGATGATATCTTGAAAGCAAAATATCAGTTTCACAAATGTCACTAACCTTTTTTGCTGATAAGTTTGTGAGATTCAGATATGTGCACACTAGGTCTGATGTAACTATCTTTTTGTTAATGTCGCCATCTTTGACAAATTTTTTTAAGTAAATAAATATGTTGGTTGTCTTTGTTTTTTTGTGCATTGCATGCCACTCACCCATGATTAACTTAGTTTTTCATCTTTTTTTTCCCCCAGAGCTGTTGTTCTGCTTGCAAGTATTGTTAAAGTTAGTTACATATCCTTTACAGGACGTTTGCAGTCAACACTAGCAAGTTTATGTTTAGTAGTTTGCCATTGCTTTCTGAAAGACTGGCATCAATACCATAGCGTAAAAAACCAGCGCAATGCGGTATGCTGCCAAATCGTGTGCAGCTGTGTTTCGAAGCGGGTATACGGGATTACAAACCCCATCCAAAAGACCTTCGCCATGGAGTCCGGCACAAGTATTTTACAGAATGAGTATGCGGCCCATGCTCGTCAGTCTATCAGTTATCTGGCCCGCCGTGAAAAAGTTTGGTGACCCTGCTCTAAAGAGAACCTCAGATAATGCCACAAACTTGAGACCATAACCAACAACTATGTGTTGGCTGCTTTAGCTCAATCCACCTCTTGTTCACTTGGTTTCATGTTAACCTGGTTGGGGGATTAATGGGTACCTCACCTTGCTCAAGGGTGTCCCGAAGGCTAGTGGAGGAAAGGAGGCACCTTACTTCCCCTTTGATAGGGGATACCCCTACCCCTCCACCTTATTATAGATTATTAGAAATCTATAGCAGACCAAAAAAAATGAAAATGACAAATACTAAATGTCTTCCAAAATGCAACAATCTGTTAAAATATTTGGGAATCATGATAGGAGCAGATGAAAGATGTATTAAAGAAGTTAAATATAGAATAGCCAAAGCAAAAACAGCATTTCACAAGATGAAGAGTATTTTATTTCTGTGAATTGAGATGATAAAAAGAGTTCATAAGAGCTATATCAAGTCAATCTTTATGTATGGAAGTGAATGATGGACAATTAGCAAACTAGTGAGGTATTCTGAGGAAGCTGTAAAGATGTTGTTTTGCAGAAGAATTATCAGAAAACCATGAACATAAAAATGTTTAATGAAAATATATAGAAAGAAGTTAACCCCTTACAGGGCGTAGCGGCCATTACCGGCCGATCGCTTAAAACGAGCGTAGCGGCCTTTACTATTATGCATTGTAAAAACGCGATCTCTCAGCTTTCTGACACTTCCGACGGCTACTTTCACTTTCGCCGATAGCTTGACAACGTGGCCGCCATTTGTAAACGCGCTACAATGAATTTGAACGGACTTTTTTTGATAGTTTTCGGGATTTTTACGCTGTTTTTCAAAATGGATTTCGGCGATTCTTCAAGTGACAGCCGAGATTTCGCTCTGTTCAATTTAAATGACATTAAAGGGCACGAAGTTGATTATTAATCGGAGCTAGATATCTGTGCAAAGAGTTACTTTGCATTAGCAGTCGTGAGTCGGACTTTAAAGAAAGTGATTATGATTCTGAAAATGTGTTTGTAAATTGCCGTATAGGTGACGGAAAATCACAAACAACATGCCATATTTCGTAAATATTTGTGTTCATATATGGATTACCAGCAACAATCACATGAGTAACATATTCTGCATGCTTTTCCCTTCACTGTGTTGTTTATTTAACTAAAATTGGTTGACTAACACCTTATTTGTGATGTTTTTACTAACGCGACCCGAAATTTTACAGAACCTGAAAACATCTTGCCCGTTCAGGGCTACAAAACGGACAAGCGTCTGCCCTGTAAAGGGTTAATTCACAAAGAGAACTGGTTACTCACATCAGAAGAAGACAGTCCACATTCTTTGGGCAAATCATGAGAAGGAAAAAGCTATAAAAAGAAAAGTTGAAGGGGAAGAGAGATAAGGGAAGACCAAGAGAGAAGATGCAAGACAGTTTAGCATCATGGCATTTAGGAACATCAGAAATGATGGACAGTAGACAAGACAAAAAAAGGCTGTAGATAGACATGATGACTAACGCCACAGGGCATGAACTACAAGAGGAATAAAATGAAACACTGTCAGAACAAATCTGGGTGCTTCTAAGGTCACAGTATGAAATTACCAGACATTGTCTAAAAGAACAAATAGCTTCACAGTCCTAACTAGAAACAATAGAAAATTCCTCATTGTTAATGCTTTGGTAGTTGAAGATCCTAACATACAAGAACTCTAACAAACTTGAAAGAAACTTACATTTAAAAAAGACTTCTGGTCCCAGCATGAACTATAATAAGATGTTACTTCACTTAGAAAATAGCTCTGGATATAATAAATACAATATTGGAAACAAAGTTATACTCCCCAAACTGTGAAGAAATAGACACATGATGCCAGTACTGAAAAATAAAAGATTACACACATTGTACACACACTGTTCCAATAACAGTCAACTAATGAGCACGCGGGTAGTACAGTATTTCTTCACATGACAGCAAAGTGAACGCTAATAAGTATAATTAGTGCATAAGATGGTAAAAATCTATTTTGCGTTATCATATATTGTAAGCAAAGAAGAGACATTACAGTCAAATGTAACATTTGACAATCTTCTGGTATAGAAGCTGTGATTTTAAGCAAATCTGAGATCTCATGTTTAACTCACTTCTCTTTCTTAGTCCTATGGGAATCTGTTGAACCTCTTCCACCTTAGGTCCAGGAATTAAATTCAGAACTTCTGTTATACTTCTCCATCCTGGTCTTGCTAAGTACTGGGCAAGTCTTACACTCAATGGTGCAAACCCGCTGTACACATATGCAATGTCATTTGGATTCTTTCAGAAAAAAATACATGAAAATGGATTAAGTATATAGTAGATAACAATAAGCAATATATTGCATAGCAAAGGTAAGCAGAAATCATACATATAAAAACTGTTTCTCCTGAGAAGGTTAACCTTGTCAACAAACGCCTGAAGGAGTCGGATGTGTCGGCCAAAAGGTGCAAATAACACAGCTCTGCTGTAAACAAGCACAACGCAATTACATCCAAAACAAACATTCTGGATGAACACAGAAAAAGCAGAAGAAGAAGAAAACTGTTTCTGAAAATTAACTCAGCATACATCATTACTTTCAGATAAACAATAAGCATGTAAAACATTCATATACATAGATGGGGGAAAAATGCTCAGGGTCATGACCTGGACAGGCCCCTCCCTAGAGAATGTAAAGAAGTGAAAGGGTTTAAAACATTCGGGAAAGGGTGCCATGATCCAGTTCAAGGCTCATGACATGTTTAAACATAGTCACGTTGAAGTATGTGACAAGTGTGGATCTTGGGCCATGAAAGGCACACTGAGTCGTCACCGAAGCGAATAAGCAAGATTCGCGAAGGTGACAGGGCAGTCAAGCGGTGACTTTCATTGAGTTCGAACACCACGTTATGAACGATAGAAATGGCCTGCCATAGCGCTGTAAAATATTTTAGATTTAGAATGACAGATACGTTTATATGTGCTGTCAGAGTATTTGATAAACATTGATTTGTAACTCTTCAACCTATACACAGAAAGAATTTTTAAACAAGTTGAAATGCCTGGACTCAACATCAATGGAATAATCATAAACAATCTTAGATATACTGACAATGCCGTGTTACTAGCAGAAAGTAAGCAAGAGTTGCAAGACCTAGTGGAAGAAGAAGACTTCCGGTTTCAAGATGGCGACGGACGGCCGTGTTGTATTTGTGATCGTTGAACTTTTTCGCGTAGGAGATGGATTTATTCATCTCTTGCGTGTAGTTTGTGTGCCAGGATGTAAAACCAGGAGTTTCTACTCAAGATCTGCGCGCAAAGCAATCCTTGAGTGAATTCTTCGCAGCATGTGTGGTTTCTGTGGTGTTCGGGTTTTTCAACATGGCGGAACAACGTGTGTTCTCCGAGTGGTTGGCAGTCAACCTAACAAGACGGCATGGGCGCCGGGCAGATTGCACGCGACAAGGTAAGCGTGGTGCTTTAAGACGTTTTAGACTCAAGTGTGACCGTCTGGGCCTCAGGAATATCCGTATTCTGTATTGGAACTGCGCCAGCATAAAACAACGGGGTCTTATCTTAGAAAATCTGGTTTACTGGAACGACATTGTAGTACTCCAGGAGACGAGACTGGGCGATCAGCTACTCCAAATTGCTGGCTTCAAATGTTTCTACAACAGACGACATCTGGGAATGGCGATTCTCATTCGCGACAGCATGGTGGCGTCAGAGCTAGACATGTCCAATTGGGACAGTGACAATATACAAATGCAGGCGGTAAGAGTTCAATCCAGTCTACTTTTCGTGTTGGTTAATGTTTATGCCTGCAACGCGAAGTATGGATTCCCAGAAGTGGCAGTGCTTAAGTGACATATTAGGTCAAGAGAGAAATGTTATTTTCTGTGGTGATTTACCCGCTAAAGACAGATCATGGGGAAATATTTCCTCCAACACACAAGGGGAGGGGCTCGAGACTGCACTTAAAACCATTGACCTGGTTTGTATCAACAGTGGCTGTGTCACCAAGAGAGCAAGCCGTCCAGGGGATGAGGACAGTGCTATTGATCTGGCGCTGGTTTCTCCTTCACTCACTACAGTGTGTAGATGGAGTGTCCTAGGACACCACGGCAGCGACCGCCATCTTTGCAGCATATTGGCAGAGAAAGGCAGAACCAGGCAGCACAAGTTAACGGTCAAGACTTTCCAGTATGACAGTACAGGGCAAGATGTGGTGAGTAAAATAAGACGTGACAAGCGCAGAAAGCTTCAGGGCAGGAAAAAAAGCTGGGAGCAGCCACCATGGTGGAATCTTGAGGTGGAGACGGCATGGTTGGATAAATGTGGTGCTATAAGGAGATGGCAAAATGCCAAAAAGAACAGAGCTGGCCATCCCAGTCCCTGCATGCACTTAGAGAGATGCACACAAAAGTAAGCTATTTAAAAAAACTGGTCAAG
Source organism: Cepaea nemoralis (assembly GCA_014155875.1). Taxonomy (NCBI): domain Eukaryota; kingdom Metazoa; phylum Mollusca; class Gastropoda; order Stylommatophora; family Helicidae; genus Cepaea; species Cepaea nemoralis. Next base: position 165,440 of record JACEFZ010028496.1, read on the forward strand.
GTGGTTAAAAGTGAAAAATGGGCAGAGGTGTGTCAAAGAGTAAGCACAGACAAGTCACTGAAATTGTTCTGGCGACTACATAAAAGCATGAGCGGGGTAGTCAAGAATAAGAGCATTTCTGACTTCCAAGGAGCTGACCTCATCTGGCAGAGGACTGACGAGGACAAGGGCAAAGCCCTCTTTGAACGCCATCTAGAGCAGAGCAACCAGACAGACATGAGAGGCCGAAATCTTGCCAAGGAGGTCACCTCAGACAGGTGCAAGGCCCAGAACACTTCGGATGAAGACACAGTGACAGTGAAAGAAATCAAGGCTGTGCTTCGACGATCAAAAAACAGCGCTCCAGGGCCAGATGGCATAAGATACAACGACATCAATAGGTGTACCGACAACGAGCTAGAGGAACTAGCAGACATGTACAACAACAGCATAGGGAGTGCTAGCATCAAGGAGGAGTGGTTACACAGCTATCTGATTCCCTTGCCGAAGCCTGGCAAAGACCACACAAAAATTCAGGGATATCGAGTTATAACCATGCAGAATACAATAGGCAAGCTGCTGGAGAAGTTAATTGCCAGGAAAATATCAAGCCAGCTAGAGAGGCAAGGTGTTTTCCCACCTACCCTGGGTTGGTATCGTCCAAAAAGAGAAACCTGGACCAATGCAGCAGTTTTTGCCCATGATGTCTATGAAGGTTTCCACTCAGGCATTGAAACCTTTGCTGCAGCGATTGATCTTGAGGACGCGTACAACAGAGTACCATTGGATTTTTAATGCTTCAGCTTCGTGAACTCAAAATAAGTCCATTCCTCCTTAGTTGGATCGCTGCAGCCCTCTTCCAAAGGAAAGCAGTTTTTAGATGTTGTTGTGTCTTAATTTAAAGTGTCGTCCCTGGAGTGAGGGGAGTCAACACCCACATTATATTTTACCCCCTTTCTAATAACCTGGAGAATCCACCAGCTTCCGTCCAACACACTCCATCAGCCCGTGGACACCTTTTCCTATCTCTCTCTCACTGTCGTACTATGCCCCCTCTCATTCTTCCCCAACGCAAGATATTCAACAACTCATTCTTCCAACAATTAATAAAGATTAATTTATTAAAAGAAAAAGTGTAATGTACGTGAGGCGTGTATGCGAAGAAAATGTGTGTTGGGTATTCTAATGTAAATGTGGAGGTCAGACTACAAAGTTCATGATCAGAGTCCACTCATCATGGCAAGGATTACATGACATCACAAGAATCAGCACAATGGACCTCATCGAAGTCGTGTCCTTCTCTCCAGATATGTCTTCCTCCAGGAGCTCTGATGACCATAAGATCTGATTCCCATTCAAATCTATAATCCGTGAACGATACTATTTTTGTTCCTAACACAACTGTTCCTAATAGTTTATAGAAACTCAGACTTCATAATTCCTGCGCAGTGAAAAAACATGGAACACTGTCCTATGAACATGACGTTCTTCCTTCTTGCAAAATGTTCTATAGTTTTCACTCTTAAACAGTCATTGTATCTATATTCCAATAGATTTCTTTATTTTCTAGATATTGTCTTAATGTTATGATTTCCTTGATACGTGGAACAACTACACTTTAATGTTTGGTTTCATCTAATGTGAACATCAGTTCCTACTGATCTAGTAATACGTGGACTGAAAATCCATCACTACAGGTGTGTTAACGAATGGTATGAACTCATGTAGGATACTTATACCATTCAGCTCCACCGAGCAATGTTTATCAACTTCTTCTAGCATAGACCCATTGAGAAAGTTGCTGGCCAATCTTCCTGCACCAAAATTTATCCGGGATCTGATTTTTCAATGGTTCTGTGTTCTTCATCCCGACCAGAGGGAACCTGTAAAATATATAACACAACTGGTGATAGCCTCCCCGTCACTGATCTCTATTAGATGATCGTGGGCCATCGGCCCTGCTCAGAAAAATACAGTGAACCTAACTCTGTCAGGGACAGATGACTCAACACATTGGTTTTCATCAGGCCAAGACAAGAAAAAAAAAAAAAACAGAATGTGGAGCCCTGCCCACCAGGGACACCCACTGGAATATTCCAATTATCCCCCATTACTCAATTCTCAACTAGTAAAGCTTATCAATACTTCACTACTCTATTTTCAACTAACAAGCCAATTATCACTTCCCTACTCTAGCTAGTTTCAACCATGCCACTGCCTAAGTTAATTAGGACAATTACACAATATAAACTACATTTGGCAACTGCACAGTTCTTCCAAATCACATCTACAATTGCCATGACAGGCACGTGTAAAATTAATTAATTTAATTCGCACACGGTAGACATCATTCCAATTCACAACTGCAGTGCCACAGCACTTCTGCCTAGATCAACGGTTCGAGTTACACTGCCGTCACCAAATCATATTCTCTTGGCAGACAGCCTTGAATTGTTTACTTGACGTTTTGATCTCAAACTCTAGCTGGTTTCAAGGGCAGATTACCCATTTCATCATCAGTGCTTCCCCTTAGATTAAATTACTACAAGAGTTATCTGATCTTGTTCACAGTTATCTCTTCCTGTCCTGACATCCACACAAGCCCGCAGCGTGTCACCAACACCTGGCCACAATTTCTCCGACTGTTTGTGAACTGTCAAGGGCGGCGTATTAATTCATCTCACTCACTCCCTCCCCAGTAAACATCTGCAGCTGTTACTTTTGACCGTCCTGGGATTTTTGACATCCGATTTGTTTTTTCTGTTTGTTAAAATAGTTGTGGCCTTGAAAACATGCCGTTAATCAGAATGCCTTTATTGTCATCAACTGGTTAATCACGGTGTTTTTCGTGACAGATGTGGCAGTTGGACGTCGGAACCAACAACAATATATCCTGGCCAACCACAGGGATCACCATTATCTCCGGTACTGTTCAATGTCTACACTGTGAGAATCACCAGTGAGCAGATCACTGGACCTGGTAGGACATTGTCATATGACAACGATGTTTTAGTGTATCACCAGGGTAAGGATAGAGATCAGGTTGCTGTGGAACTACAAACCAAACTCAATCGCATAGGTACTTGGGGTGTTGAGACTGGGGCAATGGTCAACCCAACAAAGGCAACAGTGACTTGGTTTCTCGTTGAATAATCATATTGTCAACACTCCAAAACCAACTGTAAATCTGTGTTTAGAGACGGTGGAAAGAATGCAGGCAATGAATTACCTGGGGATACGGTTTGATCGAAGCCTTGCTTATAATGAGCTCATAGACCAGGTGATAACAAAGGCCAAGTGGGGGTTGGCTGCGATGCGGGTGATGGCGGCAGCAAACTGTGAGCAGCGCCATTTATGTCTTCTATACGAAGGGCTGGTCATGTCTGTTTTTGAGTATGCGATGGCAATCCTGACTCTCAGCCGTAAGCAGATAGAAAGGATGGAAAGGATACAGAATGAAGCTATGCGCATTATTCTTGGATGTATATGAGATACAGCATGTAGGGCGATGCGCTACCTTCTTGATTTTCCAACCATTGAAGACAGAATACAAATTTACAGAGCACGTGCCTACCTCAGAGTTAACGCAAACAAAACAACATCCACTGCATAGTGAAATTATGAAGGTGAAGAGCAGCAGGTTAAAAAGAGGACGGTCATGGATGGGTCAAGCCGAAGACATTCTTCAACAGGTGTGTTCACTTGAGGACTTAGAACCTGGCGAGGAGTGGGTACAAGTGCCAACAGATTTCAAACTTTTCAGTTTGCATCCAACTAGACAGAATATGTAGACAAGAAAACCTGGCAGCTGTGGAGGTGGAAGTACAAGCGTTCATTTTCGAGAATTCGCTAGACGGTGTGATACTGTCATTTACACAGATGGGTCGGTCGTCCGACATGTGAGAAGCTCATGGGCCTTTACGGCTCAGGCCGGAGGGAGAATTGTGAAGGACTCTGGTGCTTCTGCTGAGACCTCAAGTAGCCTGAATATGGAAGTCATGGCAGTAAGTAAAGCAATAACATGGCTCGAGACACAGACATTCACTAGGGCATGTTTCCTTAGTGACTCAATGAACATGTTCAAGAGGATAGAGGTGGGGGGGGGGGGGGGGAATCCGAAGAGAATGGTTGCTGTCTCTGGTGTGGTCTCGGCTGGCAAAGATTAGTTTCATCTTCATGCCAGGGCATGCGGGAGTACAAGGGAATGAGAGGGCTGACAAGCTCGCAGGGAACGCTACTGTGGAGGGCGGACGTGCCATGGACCAGGCTGACATTCTGAATGCTCTACGAGAAGTAAGACTTTTGAGAGAACCAAGTGATGACTGTGAATCTACAACCATGGCTAGACTGCGAGAATAGCAAATTAAAAGAGGGGTGGCTGCCATGAAGTGCTGTGTCATGGGCTCATTGATGTATCTAGGGTTTAACATAATATGAATAATACTTGATACCTTGTTTTATAGAAGACAAACACAGGTACTGGAACATAATCTCACGAAGACTTTCTTCTTGACAGTTGCTTTTAATCCATCCATGCTTTCGGATACACAACAGTTCGACAGGGAATATAAGATACGGATACGTGACATCTGACATTCACACAGCTAGCTGCACACAAAGAGCGGCCTAACTAACTGTTAGCCATTGCTCAAAAGACATGCTGCGTCCGAACAGGACGGCAGCCCAAGTCTAACTCCCTTAGTGACGTTTTTCGTGACGCTTCCCTAGTTTCCCTGTGCACTCTATAATTGTACATTTCGGTGCATGTTTTAGGGAAGCTCCCTTCAGCCTTTCTCAGTCTGCTTTGTGTCAGTGACTGATATGTGGCATTATGCCCCCCGCCCTACAAATTAAATGATATTATCATTTAATTCATATACATTCATTACCCATGACAAATAGCATCACTGACAACCTAAGTATCAATTGCTGAACATGACATTATGGTTCCCGTTAATAACCCTAAAAAAAAAATAAAATTATTGATGAGCATGCCCTCCTGCTCACACCCACGGTGAGCGTCATGTGGCCGGCCTATGGGAGGGCCGGACCAACTAATGATACCATTAGTCCCTAATGTCCTCACTCTAGGTCAAAACCCGGAGTTGTGGACGAGAGTATCAATCGGTATCATGCCGTCTGTATCAGTTGCCGATCCTCGTTGTCGCTGGTTCATGTATATATCTTGCATTCTCATTTAATGGTTGTAGGTGAGGTAGAGGCTGTCGCTGACCACATTCTAATTTAAGGGATATTTCTAATATTATTAAGTGCCGTACCAATAATACAACAATATAATTCATTCAACTAGCAATGTCATAATAGCACCTAACCAATCCTATTTCCGTAAATATTCTAATAAACTAATACTCTTCATACTCCAACATGATAAATCTTCTTCTTCAATCAACCGTTGTAATGTGGTATCATTGCCCAATGCTCATACCTGTATGTAGAGAAGCTAACTCATCATGCTTTAATCTACCCATTGGTGCCTGTAAAATTGCTGACATAACCATATAAGTTAGTATCCATAACTCATCTTCTAGTACCATGATGATATGTCGGTATGATATTGACTGCCTTCACCTATCTTGGTACAATACTAGTGTACTGTTACATCCGCTCAGGGGAGTTGCTTCTACCCCAGTACACCTCACTGCACCCTCACATCACGTGTGTTTTCCTCTGTACCTTTATTATAACAACAATTGACAAACCTTTGCGTATGATCAAGCAGTAAATCAAAACTAATTTGTAAGACCACATGCATAGTCTAAAACCAATATGTAAGGATCTTTATACTAACATTTAGCACAAATACAACAGATCAAATGACCATCAACAACGAATACAACAAATAAACACCATTCACTTAGTTTCCTATCATTGGACTCATGAACAACCTTAATCACGTGCTGGATTCACGTGAGACTAACATGAAATTCTTTTATTTATGACGATGTAAATTAAATTAAATTATCCCTTAACTTTCATCAGGTGTATTAGACGTCTTTAAATGTCCTTCACATTTTTATAATACAGTTTTTTTAAACCAGATTCGTGTATGTTTATAATCTATTAGTGATAAATGTATCGTTATTCCTGTATGTATCGCTTATTCTCCAAAACGAATATTCCACTGTATAAAATTATTGAAGTAACTTTCATGATTGAATAATTTACTGGCCTGATTCTGGTTCTCGTGAACGTAGATATAATGAGGTTTGACATAGGATTGTGTCGATCAGTTCAATAAGAAATTGATCGAGCATTGGTATGTTTGTTGATTTATAACAGAGAAGCTGTGTCCCCAACAGACTGTTGCTCCTGGCTTGAACGATAGCACAATTAACTTGTACTTTCACCCTGGACTTAAGGAAGTCCGTAACCAACCCATAACACGTAGTTGGCTGTAGTGTAACGACGACGTTTGAGTTATAGTAGCTTGTAATAGATTTAATAGATTGTAAATGCTAAATGACAAGTGTCTGATGTTGGTGGTCCTGAAGTGGCCGGTGTCCACCAAAGAATCTTTGAATGAATCACGTGTATGGTCCCGCGTGAACAACTGGTATCACGCCAATATAATCAGTGTTAATCAATCCGTGTATGGATGTGTAATAGCTACAGTGTAGCTCGTATGCTGACGTAAGAAGTTAGTGTTCTAGTATCCTGTTACGGTGCCGTGTGCAGAGGTGTCATGACGATGAGGTGCATCCATATATGTTCGTTGCATTCACAGTTCTGAAGTGTGATGAAGTGTCCGGTATGTGAATAACGATGTTGCAATGTTCGACATTCCGTGTAGAAATTTCGTGAAGTCGTATAAATGCCGTGTGGAGGTAAGTGTCCTGTTGTCTGTGTATCTATATGTAGCGTTGTCTTAATGACCTGGTATCAGAGTGGTAGTGTAGGACTAAATGCAATAAGTCCCGACGTAATATATCGTGTATAGAGTTCCACTGAATGTCCCACCCACCTATATTTCCTTCAGACTCTTGGTGGAGGGAAGTGTAGGTACTCCCGATAATGTATAATGTACCTTCATAGTAACATCCGATATAAATAAATGTCCCCAGAAGAATAATGAACGTTCCTTGTGTCGATAGTGTAAATTTGTCAGAGTGTCGGCAGCCAATAATAGTAATATTATGGAGGTATCATTCTTCTCGCTAAGTGTATCTTGATTGTGTGGTATATTACTGTTCAAGCGTTGTGCAGTGCTGTGTAAGGAATCTGTGTCAACTATGTCTAATTCCAAGACATATCTAGTTCCGTCCTGGGTACAAATTTGGTACTAGTAAGTGTAGTATGTCTCCTGATAGCGGACATCGAAAATGATAATGTGTTCCATTGTCATTTAGATATGTGGAACAGTACAGGTTTAATCTCTTAAGTTGTGTGTGGCGAATGACATCCACTTAATATCGACAAATATTAAATACTTGCAGTCTGTAACTGATCTTTACACGAGCTGCAATTTCGGCTTCCGCTGAGTTTAGGATGGTGCGCGTCGTTTGCACTTTAACTTGACGTGCAATTATTTATCTTTAAAACGACATAATAGATGTAGATGCGGATTTGTTGATTCGGGGTTGTCTTTGAACCATTCCTCCCAAGCAGTAAAATGTGAGCAGATATCCTTAAAGTTGAAACATGCACTGATATTTCTCAAATTTGATAATGTAGCCAAATAAGTTCGTAATTTGATAACGAATAATTGCGTATCTTGATTTTGACTAACCAGTAACATCTGGTTATGATTTCAGCTTCATAATTGAATGTAAACTGTTTCATATTATCTTCATTGACGTAGGTAAATATAATTATCATTTGGTTTCTTGAAAATCATTGTAATACTGTACTTTTCTGTACGTTTTTAAAACATGTTTGTAATGTTGGATCTTGTTTTTTGTTCACCCAGTAAGTCTGTTGTCAGTCTGATATTGTTTTGTATATTGTCAATGTCTGTCTGAGAAGATCTTGAGCTCTTGTAATTGCATTCGTTCGTGCGTGTTCAATCTCCCATTGCGTTCGAATTATTTCATAAGATTTCTTAAATTCCAGAATAAACAATATGTTCTGAGAATTTTGTTTTGTTCATAATTTTAAAATAAGATTCACTTGCTTTCTTCCAAGTGTTTACTTCTCAATGTTCACGTTTCAATTTGACTTCATCCAAACCATCGTTTCCAGGAATTCAATTTTGATTATTGAAACTTTCAACGTTCAGTGCATTTCGACTGTTTACCAATGATAATCTTGTGTCGTTGTAATTCAAGAAATTTCTTGCGAATGTTCTTGTAAAACCGCGTATATAATTCCTCTGTTCACTGACTGTTTATCTTCTTTCTTGACGTATACAAGGTCAAGTATTTGAGGTAAAAATGTGAACTGGAGCATACGGAATCTGTCTTGTGAACAAACAGTTCAATGCCATGTTATTAGCATGCATCTTTTAACAAGTTACGATCAGGTGATCGGTAGTTGCCTCTTTTCAGCGTGCCTGTTAAGACCAGGTCAGCATCCGAAGTAAATGAGGACAATCAATACGGACACAAATGATGAACTAGTAATACGGTTGATCACAGTCGAGACTTTCGCATACTGTCGAACAACATTTAAACTCAATTTGAAATGAGTAACAGCATAGTCCATGTACGCTCTCCTTCCTCTTAACACAATTATGACTACCACAGTATATATGTCGATTGAATTTTTTTTAAAATTAAATCTTCCTGTATCTGTGCAAACGAATAGTATCTGTATATGATCAAATAATTGCATGTTGAGAACTTGCGTGTGTCAATTTGTTGTTTATTCAAGCAAATTTTTGTCAGTTGAGTTTTCATTATCGTATGAATGTTTGTACATCATTTCCTCCGTTACCAAATATGACATTTGTTAATTGTTTCCTTACTTGATCCATCAAACAAACTGCGATTAAATATTAGTTGAACAGTTCTTTGAACTAAAATCGTAAGATACTTTCCGGATGTTTTGTGTATGACCAAAATGATGATGTCATCACCACTGCTCCAAAAATTTGGTTACTTGGTTTGAGATTATTCCACATATAGTAAATTATATATGATGGCGTCATGATAAAAATCTGCATGTGACCTTGGCCTTCTCAAGTATATGGATCGATTCGTTAGATTACTTTACAATGTCATAAACTGATAATAAATCTCGAGTTCAGTTCATATTTACTACCGGTACAAGACCCCATTTGCCACGAAGTGCTGTGTCATGGGCTCATTGATGTATCTAGGGTTTAACATAATATGAATAATACTTGATACCTTGTTTTATAGAAGACCAACACAGGTACTGGAATATAATTTCACGGAGACTTTCTTCTTGACAGTTGCTTTTAATCCATCCATGCTTTCGGATACACAACAGTTCGACAGGGAATATAAGATACGGATACGTGACATCTGACATTCACACAGCTAGCTGCACACAAAGAGCGGCCTAACTAACTGTTAGCCATTGCTCAAAAGACATGCTGCGTCCGAACAGGACGGCAGCCCAAGTCTTACCCTCAGTGACCTTTTTTCGTGACGCTTCCCTAGTTTCCCTGTGCACTCTATAATTGTACATTTCGGTGCATGTTTTAGGGAAGCTCCCTTCAGCCTTTCTCAGTCTGCTTTGTGTCAGTGACTGATATGTGGCAGTGGCCAACAAGAACACTACGCAGGAAGGCAAAGAAGACTGATAAACCAACACAGAACTGGTGTCGTTAGCCACTACACGCTGCGGGATTTGCTGAGGAGGGGATCCGAGCACTTATGGACTGGGTGTTTGATGTGAAATGAGGATAATCTGTCGAATAACTAACTAACTAACTAACTAGTGCAGAATATGGCTTAGATATTAACATCCAAAAAACAAAAACTATGATAATTAGCAGTGAAAAAGAAAGGCCATCAATGAACATCACAGTAAACGGGCAGATACTAGAGCAAGTAACAAGTTTCTCTTATATTGGACATATAATAACAGATGATGGCAGAAGTGAAGTGGAAATCAAAAAGAGAATAGGAATGGCCAAAAAATGCTTTCAACAGCATGAAATCAGATATTGAAAGTGTCTACATGGAGTGAGAAACAAATAAATACACAACCTGGTTAAACAATACATCAGCCAACCTCAGTGAAATTGTTAAGTGGCAAAGTGTTGACTGTAAAATCAATCAAAAACTAAAATTAATAGAAAGAGAAGAAGAGCAACACGCATGAAACATCTCCAATGACTGAATATGGGGGAGGCAGGAAGCTTCTCCAAAGATGGAATAATAGAGAGATGAATAAAACCTCTCCAACAGGAGAAAAGAGGAGATAGGATGGAATCTTCCCAATGATGTATAACAGACATGTATATGAAACCTCTCCCACGCTATAAAAGAGATGATGGTTGGAAACCTCCCCAATGGTGGATAAGAGAAAAGTGCAAGAAACCTCTCTAATGATGGACCAGAGACATGCCAAACACCCCTTTCCAATGTTGAATTCAGGGAAAGAAATTAATCCTGAAACCAAGGACTCAAGTTCATGGCCAGTGTGCCTTGGAAAATACAACGGTCACATGAATGAAAATGGGCAAAGGCTGCTGGAGCATTGCACCAGAAATGACCTATGTATTACAAACTCCTTTTTCAAAACAAAAGAGCGGCATAAGGTTACATGGAAACATCCAAGATCCGGCGATTGGCATCAGCTGGACTTCATCATCACACGGAGACAACATCTGAACCAAACATCATTAACTCGAAGCTACCACAGTGCTGACTGTGATACAGATCATTCTTTGGCTATTGCAGGGGTTAGACTGAGACCAAAGAGAATCTACACAGTTAAACACAAATCTAGCCCCAGGATTAATATTATTAACACCCAAGATCCTGATAAGTGCTTTGAGTTCCAACAGCAACTTGAAGATGCTTTCACTGATACATCAGAAAATTGTACAGCAAGTGAAAAGTGGGGTTGACTTAAGTAATCTCTTTATAAAACAGTGGTGGGGGTTTATGGCATTGTGGATCATAAGAGGCAGGACTGGTTTGCAGCAAACAGCCAGACACTGATTGATAAAAAGAATATAGCTCTCTTAAAAATACAAGGAAAGAACAATGCAAAACACTCTCAGTGAGGTGAAGCAAGCTAGGAAGGATGTGCAAAAGGCTGCTAGGCAGTGTGCAAATGACTATTGGATCAAGTTATGAGAGTCCATTCAAAATGCAAGTGATAAGGGAAACATCAGAAGCATGTATGAAGGGATAAAGAAGGCCACAAATGCAAGAAAAATGCCGTAAACAGAATCAACCAGTTTATTGCCTTCGTCGACCTCACAAAAGCATTTGATTTGGTCAGTCATTGTGACAAAGTCGCCAGAATCCCAGATCATTTTGCTTAGACTGGGATAAACCTCTTTAAAACCTTTATGTACTTTTGTATGATTTTGTGATTTGTGTGTGTGTGTCTGTGTGTGTGGGCATGCACATATATATATATATATATATATATATATATATATATATATAGGACATGTCTATAGCTTTCATATCGAGAAATTGATGTTTCATATTTATATACAATGAAATTTACTTATTAGAACTTTGATTTAATGCTTAGAGCTACGGTGTTCGTGCTTTGTGCAAAGCTTTCAAAGCGGGTCGAGCAATATGGGATAGATCCTGGGGCAATGAAGTCGATCCTCTCGACTTTTAATGCAGTAATGTGTGGCTGCTGGTTTTCTAGTGACTGCCGCTTCCATCGACGATGAACTGTATTTTCCGTGGAGGACTTTTGTGTTGGCATTCTGACGGCGGCATTATGCACAGTGTATCTGTGCGGGCTGTTGGCTCGTCGAGACTCCTGTCTATTCCACTTTTCACATTGAGCAGTGAGGAGCATTTTGTGCGATATTCACTGGCACAGAATGAAGCATAATGGGGATGACCTGTTGCCGTGAAGTTGGAACCGCGACTAACTAACTAACTTACTTTCGTGTATAAATATATCACAAGGGGATAGTGGTAGAGTTATTGTGTACAATTTAGTGCACCTCACTAAATCTACAGATTTGGCTAAGACATTTTCTCAGTTTGGTATGAGAAAATAGTGGCCACGAACTCCCTGGACCAATCACTTCCGGTGAGGGAAAAATAGCGGTTAAGTTTTCTTTGTGCTAGAAATGTCAGGGCAGAAGCAGTGCTAGTAAACTAGGCTCTTAGAATACTTACAGAGTGTTAGAGTTTTGTCTTGTGGCGCTTATTACGCCAATATGTTAGTAATATACGAGGGTAAGTTAATAAATAAGTCACAAATGACTGTAGAAAAATAATTAACTATGATAACAACTTGAAACCAGTTTATTTTTATACATACATTGTCCCTTTATTTCTCAACATAATTTCCACCAACATTGATGCACTTATCCCATCAATTTATCAGTCCTCCCAAACCGGCCGCATAGAACTTCTTCACTTTTTTTTTTTCCTTCATTCAATTGTGAAAATTAAATTACTACTGAAGGATCTGGAAGTCGAAACCCGAGGAAAGGAAATTCTGGAACGTCCTTTCGCCTGAGGAGAATTGAGGAGAGATCTGACGAACCTGCGTACCTACCTGGAGGACAAGAGTATCAGCTGAGTAGCAAAACTTTCCCATTGGCCAACACGCTCAACATTTTTTCTTCAGAACAATTTATAACATTTCAGGCCCTACAAGTCTGAATGTGATTTGAAGATTACAGCTGAAGTAATAGGAGTAGAAAGAGGATTTTTTAGAGTTAGGAAAGGGTAGTGTGCACCCCTTTTTCTTGTACAGGGCTGCCTCTTATGCAGCACCCAAAGTGTGTTAATATATTAAACTTTAAAGTTGTGAGTTTCAAAATTCACAAAACTTAGTTTGTTACCTTACCAAGTAACCTTAGTACAAGTAGACTATGAGAAAATATATATATTAACCTGTCTTTCTCCTTGTCGGTGAGAGTGAATCAAATTTGGGGGCTCGAGCTTTTGTTTCAGGTAAAGTAGCGGAAAAGCCTTGGCAGACGGTCTTGTTCCAAGTACTGTTGTAAACCATTCCATTCCTTTCATCCACCTGACACTGTCAGAAGACTAGATCTATTCTGGGAACTTGAATCCTTATAGAATTATGAGCTATTTGGTCTCGTCTTCTCCAGTGACTTATTTTACTATCCACAGGAAGTCTATCTACTTTGATATATTCTCTACCATCGTAGCAGACGCTGCGCTACAGTCATGAAGGTCTGTTCAAGACATTAAAGAAGATTGGCTGCCCACCAACTCTTCTGTCCATTGTGGAATCGTTCCACACAGGATATAATCAAGTTTGATGGTGCAACTTCAGAAGAGTTTGAAATCAAGAGTGGAGTTAAGCAAGGTTGTGTACTGGCTGCCACCCTCTTTGGAATATACTTTTCACTTCTACTGAAATATGCCTTTCGTGGTCAGGATGGTGGTATATATATTCACTCATGCTCAGATGGCGGCATCTACAATGCTCGGAGATAGATGGCCAAGACCAAAATTAGGAGGATACTGAACAGAGAGTTGCTTTTTGCGGATGATGCTGCAATTACAACCCACTGTGAGGAAGTAATACAATGTCTACTATCTGCATTCTCCAATGCTTGTTCTGAATTTGGTTTAACAATTAGCAAACAAAAAGACACAGATTACGTCATAAGGTGCACATGGGGTACTATCAATCTTTATTGATGACATTCAACTGGTGATAGTAGACCATTTTACATATCTAGGACCAGAGCTAAATAACAAATTATCACTAGATCAGGAAATCAATAGATCAGGAAATCAACATCAGGATTGGTAAGGCAGCAACAATAAAGAACAGGTTAACAAAAAGAGTCTGGGAGAACAGGAAGCTTACTGCCAAAACAAAAGTCCTTGTCTATCAAGCCTGTGTCCTTAGTACTCTTCTTTATTGAAGCCTGGTCAACTTACTCATACCAAGAGAAACATTTAAACAGCTTTCATATGCGGTTTCTGCGAAGAATACTTGGTATTAAGTGGCAAGACAATCACAAATACTGAATTATTGGAAAGATCAGGTTGTGTGACTTTGTTCCATGCTCAGTCTTCATAGACTTAGATGAATAGGACACGTTAGGAGGATGGGTGATGGTAGAATACTAAAGGACATCTTTTTTGGTGAATTATAGATGGGTAAGAGATCTCGGGGTCGTCCTCTACTATGACACAAAGATGTGTTTAAGCAGGATATGATGCCGAACATGATGCATGGAATAAATGGAGAAATGGAATAAAGACAAAGGAGAAAATGATTGCAGATAAGTCACACACTGAGCATGTGAGATGTAAGATGGTGAATGATGGTGGAAATTACTATGTGTTCACATGCATCCACTGTGGATGAACATTTACAGCGCAGATTGATCTGATCAGTCGCAGTCGCTCCCGCCATAGGTTGTAGTTATTATTATGCCTTTTTGAAGCACAATGTAACAAACTATAGTCTGTCAAGACGGCAAGGTACCATTCAACAGGAGAAAAGAGGAGATAGTATAGAACTTTCCCAATGATGTATAACAGACTTGTGCAGGAAACCTCTCTCACGCTATTGTATGGATATTTTGCCATGGCCATGCGGGGATGCGGAGGAAAGAACAGGCTGATAGGCTGGCAGGGAATGCAACTCTTGGTGGTAGATTGCCTATGGACAAGGGGGAGGTAGTCCTGCGTTTGTGGGACCAGGTGGAGAACGCGGGGGAACAGATTGAGAACCCGTTTGTAGAAAGAATGAGATTGCGGGAGATCAGCAGGGCTTCTGGAAGAATCTCAAAACTTAAAGAGAAGACTAGGAGAACTTTAAAGGAGATAGCGGTATGAACGATTAGTAGTATGACTCTTTGCTGGCTGGTGAACGAGAGGACGGAGCACATATGGGAATGTTCTGAGTGCAGTGATGTCAGTTCTTAACTCAACTCTCCCACACTGTAAAAGAGATGATGGTTGGAAACCTCCCCAATGGTGGATAAGAGAGATGTGCAAGAAACCTCTCAAATGAAGGATCAAAGGCATGCCAAACACCCATTACCAATGTTAGATTCAGGGAAAGAAATTAATCATGAAACCATACAAACCAAAAAATGTAACATTCTAATGGTGGGCCCTGGTCATGGCCGGTCCTTATCAGGATCAAAACAACAACAAAACAGGAAATAAATGTTCCCAACAGTGGGAAACAGATGAAAATTAAACCGAGTTTGGTGTGGCCTGTTCAGGACCAATCCTTATAAATACTAATGCAAGAGTTGATGTTCTATAAAGCATTTATCAGGGGCAAGCTAGAATACGGCAGTATTGTGTACGACTCAGCATCAGAAGCCAACAAGAGGAAGCTAGACACCATACAGACCCAAGCGCTAAACATCATCTTGGGTGCTGGAAAATGTACATCCAGAGAAGCCATGGAGGTAGCACTGGGTGTACTCCCACTGAGTCTGAGGCGTAAACAGCTGACGTATAACTACTGGCTTAAGGTAGCCCAAGACAAAAACCACCCTGGATACCAAAAGTTCAGCGACATCAACAGCAAAAGGGGGGGGCATCCCAACGGTAAAACTGCAAAGACCAGCAGGATGGGAAGCAGCAGAGAAGATGAAGGAAGAAACTGAGCTAGCAGAGACCCTGAAACAGACAAGACGGTTCAAGCCAACAATCCCACCATGGGAACTAACAGTCCCATTCACTGACTGTAGTCTAGCAAAGTCCATCACCAAGGACACGGAGGATACAGATGCAAGAGGCACGGCCGAGGAATACATACAAGAATTCAGTAAGGACAACCTCATAATATACACAGACGGGTCCAAAAACGAACAGGGAGAGGTAGGAGCAGGGGTAGTGGTCCCAGACTGGAAGCTGAAGAGACAGTTCAAGCTAACAGACCAGACAGCAGTATGCACGGCCGAACTGGTTGCCATAATGAAAGGTCTAGAGATCGCAGCCGAAAATCCACCACTGAGACTGTGTATATTAACAGACTCCCTGTCTTCAGTACAAACGCTCGGGAACTCCAATAGAGGCAACAGACCTGACATAAAAGAGGAGATACTAGCGACAGCCACTAACCTCAGGTACATGGGTTGCCAAGTCACCATCGGATGGATACCAGCACACAGGGGTATCCCGGGAAACGAACAGGCAGACAGCGCGGCGAAACGGGGAATAACCAGCACTAATCAAATCTGCACAGGCCTAGGTAAAGTAGAAGGGAAGAATATAGTCAAAAACTACATTCTCAAGGAATGGAGGCAACAGTGGCGAGACAGCAATAAAGGCCGTCATGCCTTCCAAGTATTGGGTGAACCCAGATTCAAGCCACAAATCAAGACCAACATGAAAGCACCGGCAAACAGACAGCTGTGGAGAATCAGATTAGTTAGTCTTTCCTCTTGAGCCTAAGGCGGCACATAGGGCAGAAGTCCTGTCTCTCCATGCTTGGCAGTTCGCTGCTACCTGTTGTAGATCTTGGATATTTACTTGGCCATTGAATGAGCCTTCTCTAATGATGGTTCTACGCAGGGTCTCTCCCGCCATCAGATTAGGTAATTGGAAAAACACAAGAGAAAACCCAAACTGCAGAGTATGCCGAGAAAACAACACCATCGAACACTACTTACTAGTATGCGACAAGTACAATAGAGAGCGAAGGGACCTGAGAGATCACTACGTCAAAACGGGGAACCCAATGACAATGAAGGAGTGCCTGCACATAAACAGCAACCCAGAAACACAGCGACTGGTCAGACAGTTCCTATGCAGAACAGGGAAGACCGTATAACCTCTCCACACTGTATATATGTATATATGTGCTTGTTTGTATTTGTGCATGTTTATATGTTTAATTTAAAAAAAAAATTAATTACCAATTAATTAAACCAAAAAAAAAAAACAAAAAAAAAACAACATAAAACTGGCGGGGTGAATGGCAGGAAGGTGGGTTGGCTCTTCCGGTAGAGCACCTGAACTAGGATGACAACTTGAGACTTGCAATTAAATACTCTGCCCTTGCCCACATCAAGTCCTTATGAGGACTAGACATGACCGGGACTAGCCCTGATGAGAATAACACAAGAAGCGACAAACACTTAGCAGTGCTAACAGAGAAAAGCCTACAAACGAGAGAATGAGGCCCCAGTAGGCCCAACCAAGGACTGGTCTTTACCAGGACCAGCACAAAACAAATCTATCCGATGAACAGAGCGGAACAAATAAAAACCAGTAGGAAATAGGACCAACAATCCACACAACCACGGACCTCAACAATTACCACAGCTTACGAAGCAGGTTAGACGAGGCCGAATTTGGAATTTTTGTTTTTGAAAATTGGAATTGGTACCAAATCTTCTTCTTCTTCCGAGTTCATCTGGAGTGTTTTTTCAGACATAATTGTGGTGTGTCTCGTTATGCAACCTTGGACCAAAACCCTTAGGCCAACACATCTGACTTTTGCGTGCATTTTTTAACCAGGTTAGCATTCCTGGAGGAAAGTACCAAATGACATTAAATCAAATATAGTTAAACAAGACAGTCAAAATCTGTTTTCATTTTTTTTTTAAAAAGGAAGGAAGGAAAGACCAAGTACCTATTCAATTGGCATGAGCAAATGTGTGTCACCACATTTTATAATCTCCAACAAAATGCATCCATTTGTGTGGTGGTACTGTTCCAAACCATAATGAAAAGCTGTCATAAATCTTAATTTGTTACAAAGTAATAGTTTTTCACGTCTCATAATGTGGCCACAGATGCCACCCTCTGATGTTTGTGATTAGTTGTCTTTGTGCCTGCATCATCATCATCATGGGCTGTGCCGATAAGCGTGGCTGATCATGTTTCGCTATTTCACACAATCACCAGAGCCATGAATCAGTGTTCTTGTCTTGACCATGCCATGTGGCCAACCAATCCAGATATTTACTTCTCTGCTTTCTCCTTTTCTTTTCCCCTCGATCTTGCCAGTTGTCACCAAGTTCTCTAGCTTATCTCTTCTCAGGATGTACCCAAAAAATTTTGACTGCCTACATCTACAACTGATCAATGAAATCTGGCAAAACGAATCCCCACCACAACAGTGGAAGGATGGTGTAATTTTCAAACTGCCTAAAAAAGGTGATATGTCTGATTGCAATAAATGGCGTGGTATCACCCTACTGTCAGTACCAGGAACACTTTTTTGTAGCATGTTACTTGAGAGACTGAAAAAGTCTATAGATGAAAGGCTCAGAGAAGAACAAGCAGGTTTCAGACCAAAACGGTCATGCATAGACTATATCTTCACCCTCAGAATAATCGTTGAAGACTCCGTAGAATACCAGTCAAAATTAATCACCAACTTTTTCGACTTTCAAAAAGCCTTTGACAGTACCCACCGTCCTTCACTTTGGAATCTACTTAACATCTATGGTTTCCCCACCAAATATACCAATGTCATAAAATCCTTCTACAAAGAGACACATTCTGCGTAAGAACAGAATCAGGCAATTCTGACTGGTTCTCAGTGGAAACAGGAGTGAAAGCAGGTTGCACGAACAAAACAAATATGGGTATCCATTGGGTTGACAAAATTCTAGAAGACCTGGACTTTGCCGATGACATATTGCTTTTGAGTTCAACACACCCAGATGCCCAAGAGAAAATAAACCATCTCCAAAATGTTTCAGGACAAATTAGTCTCCAAATTAACACCGCCAAAACAAAAACTATTGATCTTACCAACAGTTCAGACAAAATCAAATTAAACAACCACGTTCTTGAAAAAGTCAACAGCTTCACATACCTAGGAAGCAAAATGAAATCTACACAGGACTCAACATCAGAAATATCATCTAGAATCGCACTGGCATCTAGTGCCTTCAATAAACTGTCAAACATCTGGAAGTCAAAGACACTCAGAAAACACACAAAACTTAAAATCTTCAACTCTTGTATGATTCCAGTGCTAACGTATGGATGTGAAAGTTGGAAGTCAACGGTTGCTTTAGATAAAAAATTATACAATTTTGAGTCTTAGAAGAATTAGTAAGTGTGGTACCATCAATCTTTATTGATGACATTCAACAGGTGATAGTAGACCATTTTACATATCTAGGACCAGAGCTAAATAGCAATTTATCACTAGATCAGGAAATCAACATCAGGATTGGAAAGGTAGCAACAACAATTAACAGGTTAAGAAAAAGAGTTTGGGAGAACAGGAAGCTTACTGCCAAAACAAAAGTCCTTGTCTATCAAGCCTGTGTCCTTAGTACTCTTCTTTATTGAAGCCTGGTCAACTTACTCACACCAAGAAAAACGTTTAAACAGCTTTCAATGCAGTATCTGCGAAGAATACTTCGTATTAAGTGGCAAGACAAAATCACAAATACTGAAGTATTTGAAAGATCAGGTTATGTGACTGTTTGTTCCATGCTCAGTCTTCGTAGACTTAAATGGATAGGGCACGTTTGGAGGATGGATGATGGTAGAATACCAAAGGACATCTTTTTTGGTGAATTACAAATGGGTAAGAGATCTCGGGGTCTATGATACAAAGATGTGTGTAAGCAGGACATGATTGATATAGGCATTGATAATCTGTATTACCAAAAAGTCTAGGAGCAACTGAATATGAAGATTGTCATACAATCAAACCTCATAAACCATGTCACCAAATTTCCACTAAAATGTATAATGTGAAGAAACAGAAGTTAAAAAAAAAAGATGGAAATTTGTGAAGAACAGTATGGATTTGTTGAAGTGAACTGTTCAAATAATGCAATATACACATTAAGAACAATAATATGGAGATCATTTGAAACACAGAAAGACATATTTATGCTTTATAGATTATATATTTGTGTTGTTTGTGCATTTGCGCATGACCCAATCGATAGCTATTCCAAAGAGCATCGGAGATAAGACACAACCTGCTTCACTCCTGTTTCCACTGAGAACCAGTCAGAGTTGCCTGATTTTGTTCTTACGCAGCAGAAGGCATTTGATAAAGTGAAACACAATGAAATAATGAGAATTTCTGAAGATATTAACAATGATGGAAAAGATCAAACAAAAACATACACACAAAAATTGCAGAGAATATTCTTCATCTTGTGAATTTCTTGGGTTATTCTACAATTAACTTCATTAATACATCTTCCATCTGCTGTTATTACAGAACCCAAACAAATACATTGAATTGTTTTAGATCGGTTCCATCCACTTGATGTTGCATTTGTAAAGGCATTGTTTTCATTACTTCTGTTTTTCTGACTAAGTTTTTTGTTTTGAATTTGCTGCAATAATATTCATCATATCTTGTATCCTCATTACATTTTCAGCAACCAAAACCTCGTCATCAGCATAACACAGGTTGTTTACATTATGCCCACCTGGCATGTCTTGTATGGATCTTATTTTTTTTTTTGCTGTACTAATTGAAAAGGTTAGGCGATTGTACACAATGCTGTCTTACATCTTGTTTAATGTGTTAAAAAGTTCCCAACTTTACCATCAATGTTTAAAATGTTCAACATTCTATTCTTCATTTCTTTGTGTTTAACCTTATCAAATACCTTAGTGTAATCACATAAACAATCATGATATCATTATTAAATCAAACAGAACAGGTAAAATACTACCAAAAACTGTTACATAATCATGTAAGCATACACAAATGTCTTCATTTCCATGCTATCTTGGCATACAGGCGATATGGTTTTTGGCCCATATTATTTTGACGATACAAAACTCAGTGGTTATATTGCTGGGTTGACCTTAAAGCCATGTGGTCACAAAAAACTGCAGCCGTGAGAGTTTCAAAATTACACCACCAAGCTAGCTGGTGAGTGCAGTAGCCACTAAGCAATTGTGTATACAATGCACTATGCATTGTTTTATAACAATTCTCTCTAATCAAAAAGCAGTGTAGTTTACCTGTTCATTTACATCTTCTACAATCAGTCTGAGAGATTTTCTTATCACTTGATATGTGCGACTTGTGTGAGGTCGAAGAAATCCAGATTTTTCTAGGTTGAACAATGTCACTAAGTGCTCATAGCCATAAGTCTAAGAAGATAAACAATGATATGGAATTTATATGGACAAGAGTGAAACAAAAGATACAAAAAATGATGATACTTAAAATATGATATTGCAAATGACATTACAAACCTAATATTAGCTAGGTTGGAAACAAACAGATTGTTACATTGTTTCAATTAGCATATACACCATCTGACAAATGCTGAAGAAGCTTGCAAACCTATGTGTTAAAAACTAACAAAACTCTTCATGATGTGCAGGTAGATACTCACATCATCCAACAGAAGACTGGTATCCAGCCTACTGCCCTTTGCTATAACATGTGGTACAAACCTCCATTGACAATCAGAATACTAGGCTGATACTTCTCTTACTTTTATGCTTCCTTTATCTCTCACAAATTAATTTTGTACCATAAAATAACATAACAGCTGTTAATAATGTAAAATGTTCATACTTTATTCTTTTCTTTTCATCAAATGCATCTTTTCCTGTTCATCTTTCAATTCATGCATTATCATAAATATTGTCATGGGCTATACAAAGACCAAGAAGATCCATCCATCATGTGCTATACCGATAAGCGTAGGCGGTGATGCTTCGCCATCTCACTCGATCACCAGAGTCGTGGATCAGCTCTGTGTTTCTGTCTCGACCATGTCATGTGGCCAAGCCATCCAGGTATTTACTTCTCGGTCTTCCCCGTGGTCTCTTCTCTTCGATCTTGCCAGTTGTCACCAAGTTCTCCAATTCATTTCTTCTTATAACATGCCCAAAAAATTTTAACTGTCTAATGTCTCTAATCAGTTTACGATCTTCATTTGTTTCTTGAAAGACTTGTTCATTAGTTTTTCTGTCTGTCCATGGTATTCTTTGCATTCTCCTCAGAAACCACATTTCCACAGCCATCAGAAATTTTTCAGCTTGTCTGCTCATTGTCCACGCTTCACATCCATACAAAAGTACAGGTTCTATATAGCACTTCAATACTCTTTTTCTCATTTCAATTGATATCTTTTTATTGGTCAGTATGTTTTTCATCTTGCAATAGGCTACCTTCACAGTGGCAATTCTAAATCTAATCTCTTCAAGGCACTTCCCATCTGATGTTATGACTGTTCCGAGATAACTGTACCGATTTACTTGTTTAAGAATATGCCCATTTACATTGTGGTATTTTCTTCTTCATAGTCTTCTTACAATTCAATTCTAACGCTAATTATTCACTGTGTGCAACAACCGCATCTACTAAATGTTGCAGATCGTGTTCATTGTCTGCAATCAAGACTGTATCATCTGCACATCTAATGTTATTGATGCATCGTCCCCCAATGATGATTCCTTCCATATCTCCTATATTTCTGAAAATATTTTCCCTGTACAGGGAAAAAAGAGGATGGCAGTTAAAAGTTCAAACCAGGTGCACAATGCCACTAATCCTTGGATCGGACACATACTCTACGGCTCTCAGCTGGGAGATATGGCTGAACGCCTCTAAGCCATTAACCTCGGATGTGAGAGCTGGGCCGATATTCGCCTACCTCAAAATGGAGGTGAGATGCTGAGCACACTACATGCTTAGTTCAGATACTTGTTCGAAGGCTCTCAACTGGGGGATATGAGGGATCCCCAGATGAGAGGGCCTGGCCTTTACTCGCTCACTGATGCATGCAGGTAAGGTACTGAGCCAGCAGCTCATGTAGCCTACCTCATGAGAGGTTACTAAAGGTCGAAATGCGCCCCTGTCGCACGCAATGGTTACGATGAAAGTCTGTATCAATACTCATAGAGTGAGCGTAGTCAAAGGTGGATATGGAACGCTTGGCTAGCGAATCCATTACATGGAAGTCCGAAGTGAAAGCTTGATCAGTGGATGTCATCCACAGACTGTCCCTCCCTGGTTTTTGTGGAGAGCGACCAGTGGAAAACGAAATGCCCAATACATGAAAGTGAGGAATTAAAGCAGCCATGAGCAGGACATGGCGATTCCTCGGGTGAGCCGTCTCAGAGCACTATGTGCCAGCTCTGCAATTATAGAAGCCTCCTAGGATAGCGGGGAATGCCCATGGTCTGCCCTTGCCTTCCCTTGAGAGTTGACTGTGATGTCTTTGACCGTTCTACCTTGACCAGCTGAGACAACAGTAAGAGTCTAAAGTCCCTCGAAACCCCGGGAAGGCAAACCCGTAAAAATGCCCGCTGAAGTCGGATGTGCTGGTCTAAGGGCGCAAATAAATCAGGCACAATGCAAAAACATCTGAGTGAAATGTCCCTTGTGCTCGGAACAGCTCTGACTAGCTAGTTTTCCGAATGTCCGTCATACCCGGAACAGCTCTATTTTGTTTTCTGGGCACAGCGACTAGCACATGTTCGAATCGAAAGCTCTCTGAGTGGATACCATCTGCATCCCAACCGTTCCTGGTTTGTGCGGGGAACAGCCCATAGTGAACGAAAGGCCCAATACATTGAAGTGAGGAATTAAAGCAGCCATGAGCAGGACGTGGCGATTCCCTCAGTAAGCCCAGCACCAGAACGCTATGTGTCAGCTCTGCAACTATGGAAGCCTCCCTAGATGGCGGGTAATGCCCATGGACTGTCGCTGCCTTCCCTTGAGGACTGATCATGATGTATTTGCCCGTTCTAACTTAATCAGCTGGGATGTGGACGACACCACAAAAGTGAGAGTTCCCCAGGAATGCTAACCTGGTCAAAAGTGCACGCAAAAGTCGGATGTGTTGGCCTAAGGGTCTAGGCCTAGGTCTAGGGTGCAAAACAATACACCGCAATTACATCTGGGGAAAAAACACTCCAGATGAACGCAGCAGAAGAAGAAGAAATCCTGCTGTCTGGACTTCTCCATGTCCATAATTTTCTAGGATGCTGTTTAAACCAGAAATCCTGCTGTCTGGACTTCTCCATGTCCATAATTTTCTAGGATGCTGTTTAAACCAGTTGTTTCCTACAAACATTTCTTGTTCTTTTGCCCATTCTACAAGTCTGTATCCTCGTTTGTTTCACTCTCCCAAACCATGTTTCCTATACTGCATCCATTGCCTTGATTTCCTACTTTTGTATATTATGATATTTATTTCTGATTGTTTTACAGTTCTTCAAAGCGTACCCCATGTCATTATAAAATTCCTCTATACTTTCTTCACTGCATTCACTTGTTGGATTTGAATGACATTTATTTTAAAAGGTCTTCTATTTAATTTTAACAATAGTCTGTACGACACAGCCATATATCCTTTAACAGAATTTGATGTTTGCCGATCCAATATAATGGTTACACCTCTTTGCCGTTCTTCTCCCCCAGAATAAATAATCTTACAATCCTCTCCTGTCTTGATTCCTGCCCCTTTCCATCTCGTTTCGCACATTCTTAATATATTAATCTTCACTCTTTCCATTTTTTGTTTGATGTCTTTTAATTTTCCATCTGCACTGCTCTAACATTCCAAATTCCTATGATAGTAATCTTTTGCACCCCTATGGACAAGGGGGAGGTGGTAGTGCGCTTGTGGGACCAGGTGGAGAAGGCAGAGGAACAGATTGAGAACCCATATGTGGAAAGAATTAGATTTCGGGGGATCGGCAGGGGTTCTGGAAGACCAGGAGAACTTTTAATCAGATAGCGGTGGGAACCATTTACGTCGTTACGCTGATTTTCGATGAGATTGTAAAAGATAATTTTTTGGCATCTGTAAAGAAGGCAGTTTGCCATTGGATTCCTTCTTAGCAGTGACCATACTGATCAATGACTGTACCCATTGTCTCCCCAAAAAAGAGATCCTCTGCCTACCGTCATGAAGCTGGAGACCATAACATACTACTTGTCGGCTGCTCTTCAACTTCATCCACCACCACAATGTCCATTAATCATTAATTTGCCGATTCTACATCTCCAAGCACACCAAGTTCTTTTAATTCTATTTGCCTTATGGCAACTTTTGGTATCTCATTTTTCTTTGATTCTCTATTTCTTTTTTTTCTGGTTCTTGTTGCTCACAGTTGCAATAAACTTCACTGCGATGAGAATCCAGGAATTTGGTAAGCAAACTCAATCAATTATGAACATTTCCCAAACAAACTAGACGCCATTTTGGTTATTATCGCCCAAGTGTCGGCTGGTCTATAAAAGTATGAGTGAAGCACCATATGCCAAATTCGCTTTACGGCGTGTGATCCTTTATTTACCAATCTCTATCCCATTCCACGGAGGCGCACTATCAGCTTACGAACGAGAAACACTACACTATTTATGAGCGTTGGTACACACAGATGGGTAAACAGAAGTAGATACAAGGTGACAAAAACTTTAAGCAAACAAACACAGGATGTGAACTTAAATTCACATGACGGTGAAGGAGTAAGTAGTCAATCCACCAGTTATGACATCAACAACTCTAAACAATACTGAAGGAACAATTGGCTAATCAACCAGTTAAACACTCTAAAGGTGTATTTTTTATTGTCATCAAACGTTCTTGGGCCATTGGACATGCTCCATTTCTAGGAAGCTGAACAAAAGTTCAGTTGTGAAAGGTGCCAAATAAGAACATGTGAAACACTGGGTGCGTTTATTATCTCTCACTTTTTATCAGGAGTTACACATACCCGTTTTACTTTTATATAATCAAGTGAGTGACAATTAATGAGAATACACAAAACATGAAACATTAGATCTATAAAGTAAGCCTAACAGCTGGTAAATTATAGAAACTATCAGACAATGGAATGAGTAAGTGCGAAAGACGGCTACTGAAAGTACATGAACATCGGCCAGGCCACATTTACATCCAGATCTGTGTTATAGCGCCAAGACAAGATGTGACAGAAAACTGACCGCAAACAGTTCGACAAAAGAAAAACTATTTATGGTTCAGAGTGAGAAAGTGCTCAAGCAGAAAGTCAGCTTAAGTGAATAAACTCAGTCAGCTTAAGTGAATAAATCTCAGTCAGCTTAAGTGAATAAATCTCAGTCAGCTTCTTATCACGTGGGAATCGAGATGTGTGAATATGTTAACCTAAAGGTTGGGAGAGGTAAACGTTATTTGGCTGTATGCATTTATTCAGTGAAGTCAAGACTTATCTGTCACCACCCATGGTGTAAGAATGTGATCAAATACCATTATCTGTGATGTTGGAGATTTTATAAGTAGTCATCATCATCATCATCATCACTGGCACCTTGCCGTCTTGACAAACGATAGTTTGTTACAACGCTTCAAAAAGGTATGCATAATAACTACAACCCATGGTGGTAGCGAATGTGACTGATAAGGCCAATTCGCGCTGTAAATGTTCGTCCACAGTGGATGCATGTGAACACATGGTCATTTCCACCATCATATGTCTCACACGCTCGGTGCGCGACTTATCTGCAATAATTTTCTCCTTTGTCTTTATTCCATTTCTGATATTTGCCCTCCATGCAACACGTTCAGCAGCAACTTGCTCCCAGTGTGCATTATCAGTGTCTGTATCAATCATGTCCCGCTTACACACATCTTTGTATAGTAGTAGACGATGACCCTGAGATCTCCTACCCATCTGTAATTCACCAAAAAAGATGTCCTTTGGTATTCTACCATCATCCATCCTTCTAACGTGTTCTATCCATCTAAGTCTACGAAGACTGAGCATGAAATAAAACATCACAACCTGATCTTTCCAATTCTTCAGTATTTGTGACTTTGTCTTGCCACTTAATACCAAGTATTCTTCGCAGACACCATATATGAAAGCTGTTTAAACATTTCTCTGGGTGTGAGAAGTTGTCCAGGCTTCACTGCCATAAAGAAGAGTACTAAGGACACAAGACAAGGACTTTTGTTTTGGCAGTAAGCTTCCTGTTCTCCCAGCCTCTTTTTCTTAACTTGTTCATCGTTGTTGCTGCCTTACCAATCCTGATGTTGATTTCCTGATCGAGGGATAATTTGCTATTTACCTCTGATCCTAGATATGTAAAATTGTCTACTATCTCTAGTTCGGCGTCGTCAATAAAGATTGCTGGTACCCCATGTGCAGCTTGTGACATAATCTGTGTCTTCTATTTGCTAATTGTTACACCAAATTCAGAACAAGCACTGGAGAATGCAGATAGTAGACGTTGTAATTCTTCTTCAGAGTGGGTCGTAATTGCAGCATCATCTGCAAAAAGCAACTCTCTGATCAGTGCCCTTCTAATTTTGATCTTGGCCTTCAATCTCTGAGCATTGCAGAGGCAGCCATCGTGAGTGAATGTATATACCACCATCCTGATCACGAAAGGTATATTTCAGTAGAGTGAAAAGTATATTCCAAAGAGGGTAGGAGCTAGTACACAATCTTGCTTAACTCCATTCTTGATTTCAAACTCTTCTGAAGTTGCACCATCAAACTTGATTATACCATTCATGCCTGTGTGGAACGATTCCACAATGGACAGAAGAGTTCGTGGGCAGTTTATAAGTAGAACAACACTGTAAATAAGTAGTGTGTTCAATTGATATTGTTCACTGAACAGCATGGTTGAATTTACGAACATGTGCATCCTGGTGAGAATGAGTGAGAAGAGAAGGCCATTGTGTTGAATCTGATGTCATATAGATTTAAACACAGATTGATCCTTAGGCAAGTGAACATTACACAATAGTTTGAGTGGACATGTATTGAATGATACAGTACGAGCAGTCATAGCTGTACTACGCTAAATGACAGCTTCCAGTTAAGTGTACTGGAGTCACTACACAAGATGAGATCATCTTATATTTTTAGTATGAAAGCTAGCATGGCTGGAAGTTTGGGAGTCAGCATAACAAAACGTGAGGTGCTTGGCATTGCAGCCTGGTAACTGGGTGCTTTATGAGGGGTAGGCACCAGCCAAGGAGGAGAAAGGATCTACTCTCATCTGTTCTCACATACTTAAGAGGGGAAGCGGACTAAGGAACTATAGTTGGAGAGTCAAATAATCTGCACTACCAAATAAATGGAATATCAATGTTCAACATACATCATGTATTAATACTGATCTGCACATGTGATGTATTAATTTGAGACATATTTATAAAGTCAGGGAGTAAGCATCATTGTTGGGTCTGATTTCCTGAAGCCAGTGTGCATAGTGTCATCTAGAATGAGAAAAAGCCTGTTTGTGTTCTGTGGTCGTATAAGAACTGTGACTGTATTGTCCTCATCCTATGCTGTTTAAGCTACATCTGTTTGTTGTCAGACCACACACACACCACATCTTAATTCACCAAGCATCTACAACCTCTACTATGAACATTGATAAAGATCTAGATGTGTTCTGACATTCAGTAAACCCAATTAGATTAAATCATTAGTACAAATTTTATCCTCAGGTGTACAATTTCCTGCTAGAGCTCTTCATGCTAATTTTTTTCTCACAATTTCCTACTTGAGCTCTTCAAAACAGTAAAATGCATAATGTCTGATCCTAAGTGTAGGCAGGGATTCATCAAGAAAATTCCACATCATCAAATTCCAATAAAGCATCAACAACACATGATGTACAGGTATTGCGATTTCCAAAGCAATTATCACGTTCAGCACAAGCCTACTTGCCTGACTTATGTGTGCACGTCTTAGGGTGTCCTTTCTCCTATAAAGGTCCAACAGGTACAAACTGGCAGTTTGATGACCTTTCGGAGTCATGTTTACAATGACAACAGGAATCAATATGCAATGGGCACTGGTCAGACTGCTCTTGCACTGTTTCCTTCCAGGTGTATGGCTTGATGTTGATGTTGGGTGCTAATCCTTAAAAATATGCAAGAATGCATTTTTCAATGTCCGTGTCTAAATGCCGGCTCCGTGGCGAAGGAATTACAGACGCAGTTCGTGATCCCGCATACCCACGTTTGAAACACAGATGCGCAAGATTTGGCAGCAGGCCTTGTTGCGTTGGTTTTTTACGAAATGGTATGGGTACTAGTCATTCAGAAAGCAATGGCAAACTACTGAAAGTAAACATGCCAAGAGATCACAACAGCAAAAAATGCTGGTGCTGACTGCAACATCCTGTAAAGGATATGCAATTAACTTAACATGTCTAAATGGTGTTAATCACAAGAACCAGTTGCTTATAGGACAACTCTTAAGACCAGCAGAATGTTGTAATCAGTGTAGCTTGCCTAATGTTCCTTCTTTCGTTCACTTGAAATATGTCTATAACTGCGATGTTGTCTCCTGTATGAATTTAACTGTCTTTTTAGTTCACTCAGTAGTCCATAGAATTTATCTTCCACTGTCGTCTCTCTAGACCAGAAGGTTTGCCTAGATATGCTGTATTTTGGGAAGTCTTGGAATATGTGATTTGCTGTCTGCGTTGCCTATCCACATGTGCACATGGCTGATTCACCAATCTTGAATTTTATAGACATGTGGTTGTGTAATCTATTGTGTCGTATTCTGAGAAGCAGAATAATTACTTGTTCTGGTCTATCCATAATGTGGTAGTCATCTTGAGCATGTTTTGGTGGCTTTCTGACTGATTTGATAATTCTTTTCTTTTGGTAGTACATAAGTTCTTCTTTTGCTCCTTCCTTAGCTAATCAGTCAGTTCTCTCGTTTCCGGGTACTCCACAGTGAGACGGTATCCACTGTATGGTGACCTTACGCTGACTGCTAAGTTAAAAAATTTGTGCCCTTAGTACTGGCAATTTATTTTCAAGACAGGAGCACCTCGAGTACTGACTTTGCATCTGTCAGTAGCACCACAAGTTGTGTACCATGGCTGGTATTTAGTAATTTCTCTGTTGCTATCTTGACTGCCTCAATTTCAGCATCATAGTTATAGCAGTACTCTGGCCGTGTTCCTAGTATTATTTGGGTATTCTATGTACACTCCCGCTCCTCCATTTTGAACTGCATTTTGTGCTGAACCATTTGTGTAGACTCCAATCCAGAGGTTCTGTGGGTATTCTTCATCAAGGAAGCTAAGAGTGGCTGTTCTGCGCTGTACACTATTTTGTTCTTCCTTGACAAATCTCTCACTTTTGTCTGGATTTGTAGTGATAGTCTATGTTCTTCTTTCCATGGAGTTCATTCTGGCACCAGCAGACAGGACGGACTGGCACAATGTAATAGTAACACTGGCTCATGAGTGCAGAGAATGGGCAGAGGCCGCACAGATTTTGAGGTGCAACAACTGATCCAGAGTAATACGCATCAAGGTAACATAATGATATATACTGATGGGTTACTGGTGAGAAATGGAGTGGCTGAGGTTTCATTGCAAAGGCTAATGGACGATTCTTGAAAAAGGAAAGTATGGCAAATGAGGCTACGACCTCCAGCATGAGAATGGAAGTGGAAGCAGTAACAGCAGCATTCCGTTGGTTAGAGGAGACCACTGCAACACACATTGTCTTCATCACAGACTCAAGGAGTATGCTAGTAAAGTGGAGAAAGGAATTTTTCATGTGAAATGGCTCACCTCGCTTCAGAGGTTACAGATTGTAAGAATTATATGGATTTTTTGCCCTGGCCAAGTGGGAGTGCGGGTAAATGAACAGGCTGATAGGCTGGCAGGGAATGCATCTCTTGGTGGTTGATTACCTATGGACAAAGGAGAGGTGGTCATGTGCCTGTGAGACCAGGTGGAGGAACAAACTGAGAACCCGTATGTGGAAAGGATGAGAATGCAGGGGATTGGCAGGAGTTCTAGTAGAATCTCAAAACTGAGAGGGAAGGCCAGGAGAACTTTCAATCAGATAGCGGTGGGAAAGATTAGTAGTGTGACGCTTCACTGGCTGTTGAACGAGGGGACGAAGCGCATATGGGAATGCCGTTAGTGCAATGATGTTATTCTTAGCTCAACACAACTTGCGAAGAAATCATAAACAGCCTAAAAGTGCTGTTTCTGACTGCGACTTCCTGTAAAAGATATGTAACAAAAAAGGAGCGAGACAAGCTTTCCCCCTTGAAATTTAATATCATGCATCAATAACATTAGATATGCAGATGATACAGTCTTGATTGCAGACAATGAACAGGACCTGCAAAATTTAGTAGATGCGGTTGTTACACACGGTGAACAACTAGGGATAGAATTAAATTGTAAAAAGACACAGATTATGGTCGTCACTAGGAAGAACGAAATACCACAATATACAAGTAAATGGGAATATTCTTCAACAAGTGAATAGGTACAATTATCTCGGAACAGTAATAACATCTGATGGAAGATGCCTTGAAGAGATTAGAACAAGAATCGCCAAGGCAAAAGTAGCCTTTAGCAAGATGAAAAACATACTGCCCAATAAAAAGATGTCAACTGAAATGAGAAAAAGAGTGTTGAGATGCTACATAGAACCTGTACTTTTGTATGGATGTGAAGCATGGACAATGAGCAGTCAGGCTGCAAAAGATCTGATGGCTGTAGAAATGTGGTTTCTGAGGAAAATGCAAAGAATACCATGGACAGCCAGAAAGACCAATGAACAAGTCCTTCAAGAAACAAATGAAGATCGTAAACTGATTAGAGACATTAGACGTAGACAGTCAAAATTTTTTGGGCATGTTATGAGAAGAAATGATTTGGAGAACTTGGTGACAACTGGTAAGATTGATGGGAACAGACCAAGGGGAAGACCTAGAAGCAGGTACCTGAATGGCTTGGCCTTGTGGCATGGTCGAGACAGAAACACGGAGCTGATCCTCGACTCTGGTGATCGAGTGAGATGGCAGAACATGACCGCCCACGCTTACCGGCATGGCACATGATGGATGGATGGATTTAATATCTAAATAGACAGAATATCCAGAGAAAGAAAGCCTTGACAGAACTGATGATGAAAATTTCAAACTCTTTACTTTAGATGAAACAACTCTTTACTTTAGATGAAACAACAGGTCATTTAATTGCAGACGATCAGTGCCTGTTTTACAGTGCTGAGGGCAGGCTGCAAAATCATATTAATAAGCTTAGTTCAACATGCAGCAGATACAATATGAATATATATATACAACCAAATCTGAAGTAATATAGGTTAGCAGATTTCCTGGTCCACTAAAGATACTAAATAGTATGCTAAATAGTACACCTCTTAAACAAATTAAAGAATGTAAATATCTAGGATCACAGAAGATGGCAGAATAGAAAGAGAAATATAAAAGGAAATGTCAGAAAGAAAGTGTGCTTATATATCAACTATCACCCATACTGAAATACCCAAATATACCTATATCCGCAAAACAACAGATAATAAATAGCATATGCTTACCAACCTATGCTACCAATGTCAAACTTGGACAAACCCTTTGCAAGGCAGACGTTTGTCGGTTTTTTAGCTCTGAAGGGGCAAGATTTTTCAGGTTTGGTAAAATTTTGGTTACGTTAGTAAAAACATCACATCTAAGGTGTTAGTCAACAGATGTTAGTGAAATAAAAAACAAAATGAAGGAAAAAGCATGCAGATTATTTTACTCACATGAATAAGTAATCCAATGTTGCTGGTAATCCACACATGAACACAAATATTTACAAAATGCAACATATTGTTTGTGATCGTCAGTCATTTATATGGCAATTTACAAACACATTTTCAGAATCAGAATCACTTTCTTTAAAGTCCGACTCATGACTGCTAATGCTGATCACAGATATCTAGCTCCAATTAATAGTCAACTTCGTGCCCTTCAATGTCACTTACATTGAAACCAACGAAATCTCCGCTTATCACTTGAAGAATCGGCGAAATCCATTTTGAAATACAAAGCGTAAAACCCCCAAAAACTATTTAAAAATCAGTTCAAATTCAAAGTACACTCTTGCAAATGGTGGCCACATTGTCAAGCTATCGGCAAAACCGAAAGTAGACAATCGTAAGTCTCGGAAAGCTGCAAGATTGCGTTTTTACAATATTTAGTAATCATGAATGCTTTGGGACGTTTTGCCTGTTCTGGGGTAAAAACGCTTTGGGACATTTTGCATGGTAAAGGGTATTAACCAAATTATACTTATGCAAAATCAACGCCTGTGAGATAAGATACTTGAGACGAGCTGCCAACCTAATTATCCAAGACCGAGTAAGCAATGGTGTTATCAGACAGACTGTGGATTCAACATCTTGTGCCACATATGCTGAGAGGTAGAAATCATTAGAATGCAATACCATCAACTACTATCACTGGTGCTACATCAAAGAAGATTTGATATGAGAGCAAGAAAACGCACGAGAAGAAGGGAGATTCATCATCATTTTCCACTTCTACCGTCAAGCGTCGTGGGGAGGAATAATTTGTGTTCCAGCGCCCAGTGGGCGGCATTGGATAGTGTCATTCCGTGTGGTTGTACAATGTCTTTGATGTTGTCAATCCATTTTCTTCTTGGACATCCTCTTGGTCTCGGTGCAGATGATTGACATGGTCAAACCACTTGATCTTCTGTCTTTCAATAAATGTGGCACAAGGTGTTGATCCCATTGTCTGTCTGATAACAGCATTTCTTACTCGGTCTTGGATTGTTAAGTTGGCAGCTCTCCTCAGGCATCTCATCTCGCAGGTGTTAATTTTGTGAAGGTGTAATTTGGATAAAGTCCAGGTTTGAGATTGGTAGTACAGGGTTAGTGTGAATATGCTGTTTATTATCTGTCATTTTGCGGACATGGGTATATTTGGATGTTTCAGTAAGGGTGATAGTTGATATGTAAGTGCACTAGCTTTTGACATCTGATTTAGATTTCTCTGTCCAATCTGCCATCTTCTGTGATCATACTTCCAAGATATTTGAATTCTTTAACTTGTTTCAGAGTTGTGCTATTTATCTGTATACTTAGTGGGCCCAGTGATCTGCTAACTTGCATTACTTTAGTTTTGGCTGTGTTTATAATCATATTGTATCTGCTGCAGGTTGAACTCAGATTATTAATATGATTTTGTAGTCTGCCCTCATCGCTGTAAAACAGGCACTGATCGTCTGCAAATAGAAGTTCATTAATTTCCTGTGGATCAGTTGTTTCATCTGGAGTAAAGAGTTCTAAATTTTCTGTCAAGACTTGCTTCTTTGGATGTTCTGTCCATGTAGACATTAAATAGCAGAGGAGAGAGCACACATCCCTGTCTCACTCCTGTATTGACTGTGAACATATCTGATATACCTTCTTGTGTTCTTACTGCAATTCGGCTCGAGTGGTACATGGCTATGATGTTTTCTAGCAATTGCCCTTGTATCCCATAGTCTTCAAGGATGGTCCATAATTTGTATCTGTTTACTCTATCGAAAGCCTTTTCCTGATCTACAAACACAATATTCTGCTGATCACTATATTCAAGTTTTTTTTTTTACACATTTGTCTAAGTGTAAATAGTGTAAATAATGCATCAGTGCAACTTTTACCTTTCCGAAAACCGAATTGTACTTTGCTTAACTGTTGTTCAACTATGGGTCTAGCTCTTTGTTCCAATAGTTTTGCGTACATTTTCGTTATATGGCTCAGGAGTGATATACCTCTGTATGTTTCACACTCTCTCATATTGCATCAAACACTCTGTACAATCACATGGAATGACACTATCCAGTACCACCCATCGGGCACTGAAACTCAACTATTCCTCCCCATGATGCTAGAATGCAAAAGTGGAAGATGTTGATGGTGAATGTTATTGTCTTTTCCTATGAATAGATAAATTAGGTTCAATCTGGAGAAATTAAGCGATGCCACTGACAAACACCTAAGAGATTATTAAACATAGAAGCCACAAACAATATGTTGCATGATTAGTTGACTGGCATATTTCGCTGCATCCTGTCAGGTGCATATTGTAGAGTTATATATCATATGAAGTGAATAGATGAATAACACTATGGCTGAAATACTTAAAACACATAATCAAAAGTATTGTTTGAATGTGGAGCATTTGTTATTCACATTTTTTAACACCTCTTTTTACAGAACATCGCAGTCAACAGGAGCATTTCTGCCACCATGATCGCTTGGCAAGTTTACGTTCTTCTTCTTCTTCTGCGTTCATCCGGAGAGTTTTTATTCAGGCGTAATTGCATTGTGCCAATTTTGTTTGCAACCTTAGGCCGGCACATCCGACTTCTGCGGGCATTTTTTACCGAGTTAGTCTTCCCGGGTGTTGCTCACTGTTGTGGTGCCGTCCACATCCCAGCTGGTCAAGTCAGAACGGTCAAAGACTTCATGGTCAGCCCTCAAGGGAAGGCAGGGGCAGTCCATGGGCATTATCCACCATCCAAGGAGGCTTCCATAACTGCAGAGCCACAAATAGCGCTCTGGTACTGGGCTCACCCAAGGAATCACCACGTCCTGCACATGGCCGCTTTAATTCTTCACTTCCATGTATTGGGAATTTTGTAGTTTACGTTCAGTAGTTTGCCATTGCTTTCTGAACGACCGGCACCGATACCAACATAAAACCGACACAACACGGTTTGCTGCCAAATTGCGTGCAGCTGTGTTTCAAACACGGGTATACAGGATTGCGAACCACGTCCGTAAGCCCTTCTCCGCAGAGACCGGCTGTTATCCACATGGTAATCTCAAATTTAAAACGATATCTTTCTGCTTGCACTAACAGATAAACAGGCATGCTTCTGACCAAACAGATCCTGCAAAGACCAGATAGGTGCAGCAGCAGAGAAAGGCATTTAAATAAATGTGCCACTTTATATTGGAGATATGGACTATGTAAAGGGCTTTGACCGGGTTGATAGAGAATATTTTTTGGAAACTGATGAAGTACTATGAGATCAAACATAACAGATGAATTGAGCTGAGTCAAGATGAGATATCACAGCACTTGTTGCATTCCCATAAGCGCTCCGTCTTCTTCAACAACCAGCAAAGAGTCCCAATACTAATGACTGACTTACTGGCACCTTGCCATCTTGACAGACGACAGTTTGTAAAATGGAGTTATACCTCTCATTAATACAAAGCCTGGGCTTAATTTAGAGATCATGTGTTGCCCATGCAGCATCTCTCTCTCTGACTGTCTAGTTGACTCCAGAGGAAAGGTAACACCAATACGTCTGGAACAAGACAAGCTGCAGAAGCTGCTGGATCAGCAAAGCAATACTTTAACAGTCCGCCCTTCGGAGCTTCCATCCTAGACCAGTTGCCGACCAAGGCTTACGGCCTGGTCTGCCCTGCCATGACATTTAGTCTTTAGGTTGCATTTCCTCCCCAGTACTAATAGTACCAGTTATAATCTGATTGTGTTCATCAGGTTCTTCCTCACAGAATTGAGTGCCGGTCAGATCCTATGGTCACTCCCTGCCACACCATTCTATCCAGGCAATGATGTTGTATCTGTTTTTCCACATTACACACACAGAGCCCTGACCACATCTGCCTTATCATGCACCAATACTCCATCCAGAGGAGTGGATTCAGCTAATTTATCTGCTGCTCATTTCTCAACACACCACCATGCTCTTTGGAAAAGATCCAATGGATGCTCCCTATCTTAGATATTTTAATTGACACATACTACTCTGCCATGAAGTATACCTGTCTTCACACTTCTCAGCATGCTCTGTGAGTATGTTACAATCACAACATGTGTGTGCTGTTTATCTTCCAGCCAGAGGAACACCACAGTGACTCCCTCCACCACCATTCTAAGATTAGATATTGTGGTATCATATGTCAGGCTTTCCTGTACTAAACTACTGTCCATTAGCCTTTGCTATGAATGCCCAAGCACTTCTTTTGCCTCTTACCACAAAGCCATCTGTGTAGATAATTTACATCACCTTGGCGTGAAGGCGTGAATTTTGTAACAATTGTTGCACCTCCCATTCAGCACTGCTTGATGGCCAATTTCTACACTCCCTATCCAGTGTGATTGAGACCCTCCACAGGTCTGACATTTCTTCTACCACTCTGACCCTTTCCTATCCTCTCCCAATTTTTCAAGATAAACACTTCTCTGATTGTGTCCTCTGCCTGAGCCATGCATGATTTTCTTCTTATCAGCCTATGGCCCTTATGTGTCCACAGAAGAACATTAACCTAATACAGGAGTGTGGAGTGATGCCTTTTGTCCTTTTATTATTCTTTCTAACAACAGACTGAATTATGAAAACTTCTTCCTCTTCTTCGGCGTTCATCCGGAGTTTTTTTTCCCTGACGTGATTGCGTTGTGCCTGTTTACAACAGAGCTGCGTTCTTGCGCCGTTAGGCCGACACATCCGACTTTTGCGGGGATTATGAAAACAATAACTAACTATCAGAAATGGAATTTGACTGAGCAACTTGATGATCTGCACTTGATTGACGACACTACCCTCCTTTAACAAACACAAAATCACATACAAGATAAACACAATTCATGGGAGATCAAAACATTTAGGTATAAAAATTCATAGTTAAAATACAAAGATAATGAGAATAAATCAAACAAACAATAACCCAGTCTCCCTTGGTGAAACCTCACTCAGGATCATACAAATAGTTAGGCAGCAATCTAGATGAAAATGGTGAAGAAGACTGAGATATGTGTTCATAGTGACATTCTCATGACTCAGCAAAACACACCCAAACATACAACATAGGGGTTCTGTTACTAGGATATTAATTGTTTTTGTGGTTGAATGTGAATGTGAATATACAAACCTGTATAATTTCCCGCTTGTAATGTTCTAAAACCTTGGGCTTGAGTCCATCATTACACACTGACTGTATGCATATAAGTCGAAGCACTTTAATAAGAGATTCCTCTCTGGCAATGCAGTCTTCTATGTAAGGATTTACTTTGTCAGTTTCTATTCCATGTAGCAGTTCTGAAAAAAAAAATAGCCTTTTATTTAAGTCTAAAATGTTATGTAACAAAACTAGTGAGAATAGTTAACATTTCAATTACTTGTCAGTTCTGGATGAAAATGCATATTCTTTTCCAGTCTTTGAAAAGTTCAATCTTTCTGTACCATTCTAAGAAAGAGCGGGCAGTTAAGGTGTTAGGATGCTTGGTTCACTTGTCATGGAACGGATTAAGAAACACTGGCTTCTTGTTTTAACCTGAGCATTAGGACAGCATCAGTGCCTCATGAGTGGGTGCACAGCTATGTATTCCCACTTCTCAAGCCAGACAAAGACCATTCAAGACTCAATGGCTATAAGGTTTCCACCTTTCAGAATACATTTGGGAAAGTGTTTGTGAAGAGGTGACCCTTAGGTCAATGTGATGGCGTCATACTAACTAATATAGCGCTGATGTTAAAATTATTTCCTACTAAATCCATCCATCCATCATGTGCCATGCCGATAAGCATGGGAGGTCATGATTCGCCATTTCACTCGATCACCAGAGTCGTGAATCAAGATGGCGGCGGACGGTTGTGTGTTTTGAAACCGCTCCTTTTTTTCATGTTGGAGATGGATAATTTCATCTCATGTGTGTAATTTCTGCGCTAGGATGTAAACCAGAGGTTTCCTCTCAAGATTTTTGCTGGTGCAATGAAGTTCGTGAATCCGTGTGAAACCAATCCTGAGAGTTTTTCGCAGCATGTTTAGGTTACTGTGTCGTACACTAGTGATGTGTAGTGTTTTTGGTTTTTTTCATCATTGCAGACCAGCGTTTGTGTCCCGTACAAAGGGTTAAGAAACCACCGACTAGACGAGGTCCAAGACTTACACGACAAGGGAGACGGGCCGAGGCCAGGCGTCACTGGCAAAAATGTGACCGTCTGGGCCTCAAGAACACGCATATTCTATACTGGAACCTGCCAATGAAAAACAATGAGACCCAATTTTGTATAAGCCTTGATATACAGAAACGATATAGTAGCACTTAAGGAGACAAGACTGGGCATTAATAATACACTCCATATAGCCGACTTCAAATGTTATTATAACAAGCGACAACTGGGAATGGCGATTCTGATTCGAGACAGCATAGTGGCTTCAGAGCTGGACATGTCCAGGTGGGACAGTGACGAGATACAATTACAGGCTGTTGAGTTCACTCTGGTCAACCATTCGTGTTGGTTAATGTTTATGCCTGTAACACGAGTATGGGTTCCCAGAGAGGGCAGTGTCTGAGTGACATATTATATGATGAGAGGAATGTCATTTTCTGCTGCGATTTCAACGCTAAAGGCAAATCATGGGGTAACATTTCTTCTAAAGGCAAATCATGGGGTAACATTTCTTCCAAAACACAGGGGGAGGAGCTCAAGGCGGCACTTGAAACCAGTGATCTTGTTTGTATCAAGCTGTCCAGGTGATGAGGACAGTGTTATTGACCTGACACTGATTTCTCCTTCACTCACAACAGTATGTAGATGGGGTGTCCTAGGGCACCATGGCAGCGACCACCACCCTTGCAAGCATATTGGTGGAGAACGGCAGAATCAGGCAGCACAAGTCAAAAGTCAAGACCTTCAAGTATGACAGTTCAGGGCAAGATGTGGTGAGTAAACTAAGGCGTGACAAGCGCAGGAATCATCACAGCAGGAAAAAAGCTGGGTGCAGCCACCGTGGTGGAATTGTAAGGTGGAAAAGGCCTGGATGGATAAGCATGGTGCTGTAAGGAAATGGCAAAATGCCAAGAAGCGGAAAGTACGCAGGCAATGAACTACCTGGGGATACGTTTTGATCGAAGTCTTGCTTATCATGAGCACAATGACCGGGTGATAAAAAGGCCAAGCGAGGTTTGGCTGCGATGCGGGTGATGGTGGCGGCAAACTGTGAGCAGCGCCATCTATGTCTCCTTTACAAGGGTCTGGTCCTGTCTGTTTTGGAGTATGCGATGGTGATCCTGACTATCAGCCGTAAGCAGATAGAAAGGATGGAAAAGATACAGAATGAAGCTGTGCGTATTATTCTCAATCAATCAATCATGTGCCATGCCGGAAAGCGTGGGCGGTCATGACTCGCCATTTCACTCGATCACCAGAGTCGTGGATCAGCTCAGTGCTCCTGTCTTGTCCATGCCATGTGGCCAAGCCATCCAGGTATTTTCCGCTCGGTCTTCCTCTTGGTCTGTTCCCTTCAATCTTGCCAGTTGTCACTAAGTTCTCCAATCCATTTCTTCTCATAATATGTCCAAAAAATTGTGACCGTCTACGTCTAATTTCTCTAATCAATTTACGAGTTTCATTTGTCTCCTGTAGTTCTTGGTCATTGGTTTTTCTATCTGTCCATGGTATTCTTTGCATTTTCCTCAGAAACCACAATTCTGCAGCCATCAGATGTTTTTCAGCTTGACTGCACATTGTCCAAGTTTCACATCCATACAAAAGAACAGGCTCTATGTATCCCCTCAACACTCTTTTTCTCGTTTCAATTGACATCTTTATATTGGTCAGAATGTTTTTCATCTTGCTAAAGGCTACTTTTGCCATGGTGATTCTTGTTCTCTTCAAGGCATCTCCAATCAGATGTTATGACTGTTCCGAGATAATTGTATCGATTCACTTGTTGAAGAATATTCCAATTTACTTGTATATTACATTGTGGTACTTCATTCTTTCTAGTGACGACCATAACCTGTGTCTTTTTACAATTTAATTCTAACCCCAGCTGCTCACTGTGTACAACAAACGCATCTACTAATTGTTGCAGATCCTGCTCATTGTCTGCAATCAATACTGTATCATCTGCATATCTAATGTTATTGATGTTTCGTCCTACAATGCTGATTCCATTTATATCTTCTTTCTTTTTTTCTTTTTTCTTTTTTTTGCATATCCTTTACAGGACATCGCTGTCAACAGCAGCATCTTTCAGCTGTCTGTTGATTTCTTGGCAAGATTACGCTCAGTAGTTTGCCATTGCTTTCTGAGCGGCCGGCTTAGTATCCCGCAAGTCACCAGCAGGGGTTGAACCGCTACGAGACTCTGCGTGATAAACGGGATTACGGAGAAAGTGTTGTAACCCTTCAGCCGGATTATATCTTCTACATTTCTGAAAATATTTTCACTGTACAGGGAAAAAAGATATGGAGACATTACACATCCCTGCCTAATACCTCTCTTAATAGGCTGATATTGTCCCACTTCATTATCAATCCTTATGGCAGCTTGTTGTTTCCAATATATGTCTTTTATAAGTCTAATGAACTTCCCATCAATTTGTAGATCTGCAAGCATATTCCCATGTTGACATGTCTAACTCTATCAAAAGCTTTTGTGTAGTCAATAAAGCAAAGATGTATATCCTTGTTTACTTCTATAGCACGTTCTATAACTGTTCGCAGCATATACACAGCATTTACTGTAGCCTTTCCTTCTGCAAACCCACATTGTTCTTCCCCTATTTCAGGTTGTAATTTCTTCCTCATTCCTTGCATGATAATTCGTAGCAAAATCTTTGTGACGTGACTCATTATACTAATTGTTCTATGTTGATCACATTCCAAGGCTCCTGATTTCTTTGGGATTGCAATAAATAGAGAGTTACATAATTCAGAAGGTATATGCGTTTGTTGTACTCCAGTATCATATAATGTGTTCAGCAGTCTGGTGACTTGATCTAGTCCATATTCTTCTAAAGCTTTAATCATTTCTGTTGTAATGTTATCTGCACCAGGGGCCTTGCCAGCTTTCATATGCTTAAGAATATTTCGAACCTCCATCTTCAAAATTGGTGGTCCTTCATTATTAAATCTAATATCATACTGTTCCTCTCTGTTATCCTCATAAAGATTTTTCACATAATCTGTCCATACATGTATAATCTGATCTTTTTCTATTATGATTTTGCCATCTTTAGTTTTTAGACAGCCTGTTGATGTACTTGTTCTTTTATTAGTAAGTTCCTGAATTCTTTTGTGCACTAATTTGGTATTTTGATTGTTGTGTTGTTTTTCAATTTCTAAGCATTTTTCCTCAAGCCATGCTTCTTTTGCCTCCTTACATAATATTCTGACTTGTCTGTGGATTTCTTCATATTTGGCAGAATTATTTTTGTTGAGTCTTCTTGTTTCCATTCTTCTTCTTCTTCTTCTTCTTCTTCTTCTTCTTCTTCTTCTTCTTCTTCAGCGTTCCGAACCATTGAGGTTCTTTGCTGCAGATACAATCCGTCCCCATTCGTCTCTCTGGTTGACCATCTCTTGCCAGTCGTTAATTCCAAGTGCTTGTAGGTCTGTATATATATTATCTCTCCATCGTCTTCTTGGTCTACCTCAGGGTCTACGGTAATTATTTCCTGAGTGTAAGCGAGTTTTGTTTCTCTATTATCTTCCATTCTTTCTATATGCCCCAGCCATTGTAGTCTATTAGCCTTCATGATACCAGTGATTAGTGGGGACTTAAGATCATAAATGTCTTTATTACCATTAGGTGCAAAATTTCTTCAGTCATCCATTTCTTACGACCCACCTTCTTTAATTTTGGAATAGTTGATTCTGCAGCCACACTGATTGAATTCGTCAACATTTCCCGTTGATCATCCACATCCTAGAATAGGATCTCTAGATCAGACAATATATGAAATCTGTTCTGTACTTCTATGTTGAATTTGTTTAGTATTTCCTTGTCATTACTCAATGTACACAAATCATATTTAGTGTTTCCTGTTATATACTTGACTTTCTTCAACTTTATCCTCAATGTTCCTGTAAGTAATCTGTGGTCACTAAAACAATCAGCACTGGGAACTGTTTTTGCTATTGTTAATGCATTTCTAAATCTTCTGCTAATCAGAATATAGTCAATCTGGTTTCTAATCCTGTTATCAGGACTCCTCCATGTCCATAATCTTCTAGGGTATTGCTTAAACCAGGTGTTTCCTACAATCATTTCCTGTTCTTTTGCCCACTCTACGAGTCTGTATCCTCTTTCATTTCTCTCTCCTAAACAATAGTTTCCTACTGTGTATCTATCACCTTGATTTCCTACTTTTGCATTGAAGTTATGATGTTTATTTCTGAATTTTTACATTTCTTTAAGGCAGACTCTATGTCATTATAAAATTCCTCTACACTATCTTCACTGGATTCTCCTGTTGGGGCATATACTTGAATAACATTTATGTTAAAAGGTCTGTCACTTAATTTAACTAGTAGACACGGCCCAATATCCTTGAACAGATTTTGATGTTTTCCGGTCCAAAATAATTGCCACTCCCCTTTGTTGATCTTCACCTCCAGAATAAATAATCTTAAAATCTTCATCTATCTTTATGCCTGCTCCTATCCATCTCACACATCACTTCGCACATCACTAAAATATTAATTTTTTTCTCTTTCCAGTTCTTGTTTATGTTCTCTAATTTGTCGTCGTCATTTAAGGTCCTAACATTCCATGTTGCTAATTTTAATGTCTCTGTTCCTTGTCTTTAGGCGAATCATAATGTACTAGGCACTTTTAAAGAGGTAGTTTTCCATTGCTTTCCTCTATGGCAGTGACCATACTGGCCAGATGACCGCAACCATTGTCTCTTGAAAGACATCCTCTGCCTGCCGTCGCGAAACTTGAGACCATAACCAACAAATATCTGTCGGCTGCCCTCAAAGTTTCATCAACCACCTGCCTTCCGTGGCTTCTTTTGAACACTTCCAATAAACGAATACGAAATAACACCACATAATCCACAGGAAAACACTAAACAGCGTAAAATACTAAGCAGCGTAATACACTAAACAGCGTCTCCGAAGAATAAACGCGTCATGTCGTCGCCATTTGTACTGGAAGTGTGTATTATTCTAGGATGTACAAAAGATATAGCATGCAGGACTATGCGCAACCTTCTTGATTTTCCAACCATTGAGGACAGAATACAAATTTACAGACCATGTGCCTAACTCAGAGTCAACGCAAACACACAACATCCACTGCACAGTGAAATTAAGAAGGTAAAGAGCATCAGGTTAAAAAGAGGAAAGTCAAAGACATTCTTCAACATGTGTGCTCACTTGAGGACTTAGCACCTGGCGAGGAGTGGGTACGAATGCCAACAGATTTCTGTACGTCCATTTCAGTTTGTATCCAACTAGACAGAAAATTCAGACAAGAAAATCCGGCTGCTGTGGAGGTGGAAGTACAGGCTTTGATCTACGAGAATTCTTTGGAGGGTGATGCTGTCATTTACACAGATGGGTTGGTCGTTCAACAAGTCAGAAGTTCATGGGCTTTTATGGCTCAGGCCGGAGGGAGAATTGTGTAGGAAGATTCTGGTGCTTTTGCTTTGACCACAAGTGGCTAGACTATGGAAGTCATGGCAGTAAGTAAAGCAACAACATGGCTTGAGAAACAGACATTCACTAGGGCATGTTTCCTTAGTGACTCAATGAGCATGCTCAAGAGGATAGAGATGGGGTGGATCTGAAGAGAGTGGCTGCTGTCTCTGGAGCAGTCTCATCTAACAAAGATTAGTTTCATTTTCATGCCAGGGCATGATGGGTGTATGAGAAAATGAGCGGGCTGATGAGCTTGCAGATAAGGCTACTGTGGAAGGCGGACGAGCCATGGACCAGGCTGACATTCTGAATACTCTACAAGACTTTTGCAAAAATTAAGTGATGACTGTGAATCTACATGGTCAAACTGCGAGAACAGCAAATTAAAAGAGGTGTGGCCAAACAAGAACTACTACGCGGGAAACCAAAGAAGATTAATAAACCAACAAAGAACTGGTGTCGTCAGTTGCTACACTCTGCGGGATTTATTGAGGAAGGGGATCCGAGCACTTATGGACTGTAATGGTTCGATGTTCAATGAGGATGATCTGTCG
Organism: Cepaea nemoralis; assembly: GCA_014155875.1. NCBI lineage: Eukaryota > Metazoa > Mollusca > Gastropoda > Stylommatophora > Helicidae > Cepaea > Cepaea nemoralis. The sequence goes on from JACEFZ010028496.1 coordinate 210,174, forward strand.
ACTAACTAAGTCGTGGATCAGCTCAGTGTTCTTGTCTCGATCACACCACGTGGCAAAGCCATCCAGGTATTTACTTCTCTGTCTTCCCCTTGTTCTCTTCCCCTCGATCTTGCCAGTTGTCACCAAGTTCTCCAATTTATTTCTTCTCATAACATGCCCAAAAAATGTTGACTGTCTACGTCTAATTTCTCTAATCAGTTTACGATTTTAATTTGTTTCTTGTAGGACTTGATCATTGGATATTCTGTCTGTCCATGGTATTCTTTGCATTTTCCTCAGAAACCACATTTCCACAGCTATCGGATGTTTTTCAGCTTGTCTGCTCATTGTACTACTTAATTATAGGTCATAATTCCAAATTATGATGTTATATGATGCTGTTTTTAATGTCTGCAGTAAAAATATGTAGCATTATTAGTGCTGTTATTTTATAAAGACACCGTGATTAAAATTGATGTATTTTCCTCTTCTCCATCTTCACCACCTTATTTTGTCTGATAAAACTCATTAGACTGGGGATATAGTTTAAACTCTACCAACCAGCCCTTTTGTAATATATGATACTCAATTATTACTGCAGTACCAGAGGTTGCGGGTAACAACTTCCGCTCATTCTTTTCACTGCTAAGCACTGGCAGAGTTGGACGTATAACGATTCCAGTCGAGATAATGTGGTTTAGCCAATTGCTTAATGAAAATGACTTTAAACTGGCCTAATCTTCAACAAGACTGGGGCAGCCCCGTTGCAGCTATTGTGACCTTGTTGACAATCCTGTGGAATGTTACTTATTAGCTGATTCACCATCTGGTGGGAGAGTGAACATTGAAAGAGAGTGGGATGAAGTTCCGGATGACATGACGGACTGGCACAATGTAATAATACCACTGGGTCGTGAGAGCAGAGAATGGGCAGCGGGCCGCACTGAGTTTGAAGTGCAACAGCTAATCCAGAGCAACACACATCAAGGTGACATAGTCATCTACACCGATGGGTCAGTGGTGAGAAACAGACGTAGTGGCTGGGGTTTTATTGCAAAGGCTAATGGGCGAGTCTTGAAAAGGGAGAGCCTGGCATATGGGACTACGACCTCCAGCATGAGAATGGAGGTGGAGGCAGTAACAGCGGCATTCCGGTGGCTAGAGGAGACTACTACAACACATGTTGTGTTCATTACGGATTCAAAGAATATGCTTAGCAAGGTGGAGAAAGGAATGTTTCGTGTGGAATGGCTCTCGTCGCTTCAGAGGTCACAGTTTGTGAGAATTGTATGGATATTTTGCCTTGGCCATGCGAGTGTACGGGGGAATGAACAGGCGGATAGGCTAGCAGGGAATGCACCTCTTGGTGGTATCTTGCCTATGGACAAGGGGGAGGTGGTCGTGCGCTTGTGGGACCAGGCAGAGGAACAGATTGAGAACCCATATGTGGAAAGAATGAGATTGCGGGGGATCGGCAGGGGTTCTGGAAGAATCTCAAAACCGAGAGGGAAGACCAGGAGAACTTTTAATCAGATAGCGATGGGAACGATTAGTAGTATGACTCTTCGCTGGCTGTTGAACGAGGGGACTGAGCACGTATGGGAATGTCCTGAGTGCAGTGATGTCGGTTCTTAACTCAACTCAACTCAACGAGTGAACATTGAATCTTGGGGAGCATTGGGTACCAATTTGTACTTTATCAGAATACTGAATCATCGGGGCTAAGTTCAGCTCTAGCCATAGACAGGATCGCAACACCCCAGGTGACTCTGTATTGTAACAACATCATCTATGAAGTTTTTCCGGATCTGTGGATTTATGTGATGAGCTGAGCTACAATTGTAGGCAATCTTATTCACCACTTCAACCATTTTATTTTGGCAGAATATTTATCAATTTGTAAAATATTTTTTAGGTTCTAGTTCAGTGTTTAAACTAAGAACTCTTTGTAAATCTTTTTTATTAAAAGAAAAAAATTTGATTTTTGTTACACCACACGTGTACTCCATTCCTGGTTTTCTTGTAACGCAAGGTGTGCAAGTGTGTGAGTCCAAGTGTTTGCTACATACTAAATGTAACAATTACAAAAGGATAATATTTCTGACAAAAAGCACCTGTCAGATAAACTAGACATCCGTGGTAGGTCTTCCTACTCAAGTGCTCTTCACCTTTTGTCCTTTATCTCCCAAGTATACCAATACCACCCTTTAGACAATCTTTTTTACAAGCCAAGAGCCCGCTAACATGTGGGTGGGGTTTTCTGCCTACTATATTTAGAAAAACTCTAACGGCCAGTGAATGTTTGAGAAGATAGTTGCTGTTAAGCTGCAGGAATACTTGGAAAGGGAATAACTACTCCCAAGAGGACAATGAGTTATCAGTCAAGGAAAGATATCTGGTCAAACGCTGCAACTTTTATTTTTGATGTTTATGAGGAGTTCCAGATTAGGCAGGAAACTATGGCAGCAGCACTGGGTCTTGAGGATGCATACAATGGAGTCAGATATGATCTCATGACGGACACTCTTATGGAGAAGGGTGTTAATCCCTACCCTGTACTCTCAGGGTTGCTGTCCACCTAAGTTTATGGACTTTCGAGCCATGTACTATTACCCTAGTATTGCTGACATTTGCCAATGATATGCTTGTGTATAGGCAGGGAAGAGAAAGGACGCAAAACAGAGCAAGATGTGCCCGTCGCAAAAAAAAATTAATTGCATAACGTACGGAGGTGGGTGATGTCATGAATCCAGATAAGGCATCAGTGTTCGGGTGCTTTCTGGACAATAGGATTGTTAAGGCTAGCATACCAGGTCTCACAACTAACATCCCACAGAAATGTTAACAGAGAGAGTAAACTGAGATAATGGAACAACCTTCGATAGAAGCCTGTGATTCACAGTGTCAAAGAGTCAGCCAGTGTAACTACAGTGCATACAGAATGAAGCCAGGTGATCCTGGGATGCATTTGGGACATGCCAGCAGTCTATATTCTATAACTGCAGTCTATATTCTATAACTAGTAGCTTTGCCATTTTTTTGAAGATAGGCTCAAGGTGAGATATTAAGCTAAGACATATCTCTGAGTGGCTGCAGACAGAGAACACCCCCCTCCATGCAGCCCTGGACATAGTTAAGGGTTATAGGATACAAACTGGAAAATCATGGATGGCTCAGATAGAAGACAAATCAGAGAAGTGTGTATGTTTGAGAAGATTGGGAGAGACAGGGGGTGGATCAGAATGCCAGAGGAAAAGTCATACCTGTGCAGGATTATATCACAGTGGACTGGGAGCACAAAGATTGGCCAGCAAGCTGCGCGGAATGGGAGGTACAACAATTGGTTCATGACAATTTGCATCCAACTGATGCAATTGTCTACACAGATGTGCTAAGTGGCGAAAGAGATGCCTGGGGGTTCATAGTGACAGTTAATGGATGGTGTTTAGTGCAGGAGAATCTGACATATGATACCATGACATCTAGTCTAAGAATGGAGGTGGATATCCCAGAGATCTTTGGTCAGTATTGTGGAAGAACAGATGAATCATCATGGCCTGGAGAGAATGATGCAGCAGGGAGTGATGAGAAAATCTGGCCAACATTTAGTATCCAGGAAAAGCCTTAATCAGACTTCAGCTGACACCATGACTGATACATATAGGAAAGGTCCTCAGGTCAGCATGGTCGAATGGGTAAGAATTAATATTCTTAAACATCTGTTGTGCTGATGCCGAGGTAAGCGGTTCAACCCCTACACCGGACAGCTGGACTAAAATGTTGATTTGTCGTACTTGACTTGGGACCGTAAATTACAAGTACCTCTGAAGTCGGAGTGGGTTCACCTAATGGTGAGGGAACACTGTTAATAGGGAAAGCTTATCTACATGCACAATTCAACTCATCACTACTATTAGGGATGTTCATTTGAAACCCGTTTCAATGGCTTTATTACAAAAGCATGAAAGAAACATTAACAGGTGTGGTAGAATTAAACAAAGCATTCATTTTGAATGAATTATGTACCATGGGTTGGTCAGAAGAAGTCGCCATAGGCATTCAGGCAAGCATCCCATTGCTTAGGTAGGCGGAGAATGTCATCCGCAAAATAGGATTGTGGTTGCTCACTGAACCAAGTGTTTACCGCGTTCATTATGTCTGCATCTGTGTGAAATCGTTGCCCCTTGAGAGCTTTTTTTTAGAGGTCAGAACAAATGAAAATCACATGGTGACAAATCAGGACTATAGGCTGGATGTTGCAGAATTTCCCACTTCTTCCTTGCTAACGCTTCCTACACAATCTTTGCGACATGCGGACGACTATTATCGTACAACAAAATCACACCGTGAGAAAGCAAGCCGGGTCGTTTATTCTTGACGGCTTTTTGCAGCTTGTCTAGTGTTTACAAGTAGTGGGTAGAGTTGATGTTGACACCATGTTCTTTAAAGTCAGCCAACAATAGCCCATCATGGTCAAAAAATGCGCTCAGCTTAACCTTACCAGCGGAAACCTGTAAATTGCATTTTTTGGCTTTTGGTGATTCAGCATGCTTCCACTGCATGCTCTCTCTTTTGCTGCTCGCCTCAAAGTGGTGACACCATGATTCATCGCCTGCCACTATGCGGAAGAGAAATACATCACCCACCCTCCACTGTAATGCAGCAAGTGGTTAAAACACCATCCCATGTGTTCCTCTTTTAAGTGGTCGGTCAACATCCGTAGTACCCACTGTGAACACACCTTCCGATATTGCCGTTTCTTATGAACGACCTTTTGAATTGTCCCAATTGACACATCAAATTCTTTTGCTAGTGAACGTATGTTACGACAACAGTTCATCTGTCGTGAACTGACGTCCTTTCCGAAACATTCGTGCCTAGTCTGTCACTGTTGTCTTAGACACACATTTGTTACCGTACGCTGCCTGCATTCTTCGATGAATGTCCACATGTCAACATCCTTCAAATGAAAGAAACTGAATCACCGCTCTTTGAGCTTCTTTGGACGGATTTTGGATCAACCCTATCATTTTCTCAATGGTCAGTAACAGAACCTATGCATCATAGAACGATAAGCACATGCTCTTTTATTCATTAGTCAGTACTTATTACATGACTATGACATGATCATGTTCAACGTACACAATTACGTGCGGTGCGGCACGAACGGATTTCAAATGAACACCCCTTAAGTTCAAAGCGAGCGAGCTCCAAAAAAAAATACATATAGTAATTCCTAAGTGCTGTGATGTCTGTTCTTGACTCAACTCAACTGAATACATCAATTATATCAATTCTATTTTGTTAAACATGCATTAATTGATACATTCTGTTGGAGATCACGAGATGGGGAGAAGCTTGATCATCCATACCAGTTGGCCAGACACTTGATGATGATAAAACATATATAATTTCATTTTTGGAAATGTGTAAACTTACCTTGCTGGCAACGTAAGGAATCAAGGAATTCATCAGAATCTGTCACTTCCTTTATCAGTTCAGCTATTGAAGTATCTGGGGGGGATTTCAACAGTGACACATAACAAACTTATCTAAATGCTAAACAAAGCATACCACAATGAAATAAATCTTTATCTTCTGTAGCCATAACAAGTTCATTAGCCTTAAACAACAGATAAAGTAGCATAATCAAATAACTTGTAATTCTATAAAATAGAAGTAAGTAAACAACCTCTGTTCAAACGAAAAAGATACAGATGTTACTGGGGGATATGGCCCTGGAGAGAGAAATGAGTGTGGGGAAAAACTGCTTGATTGGGAAAGGGCACATAATATAATAATCAGAAATATGTTCTCTCAGCTACATCCAAGATGCCTTTTAATATGCAAAAATCCAGGAAACAGTTTTCATTATCAAACTGATTACATACTAATAAACAAATGCTAGAGTTGTCAATGCAACAGACATCTAGCAAACTAATACCAAAAATAAAGAAAGCTGCAAAGAAGAAATGTATTCTTCTTCTTCTTCTTCTTCTTTAGCATTCCGAGCCATTGAGGTTCTTTGCTGCAGATACAAGCCATCTCCATTCGTCTTTCTGGTTGACCTTCTCTTGCCAGTCGCTGAAGAAATGTATGATAGACAAAATTCTACAATCGATGGACATCAGAAGAAACAGTAAATGAAATCAAGATGATTATAAAAGAATACATACAAACATAGCGAAAGAAGCCTGGTTAAATATCAATGCAGAGACAGACTATGTAGAAACAGATATAGGAATTATCGGGCATCAGAAAGCATACAGCAAGCAATAGTTTGAAAACAAAAGAAGGTAACATATTAATGGACAAAGAAAAGATAATTGAAAGATAGACAGAATATATAAAAGAGTTATATGATGATGACATAACAGAAACAAACAATTACAATCAATGCAAGGACCACCAATACTGAAAAGAGAAGTTGAAGATGCTATACAACATATGAAAAAAGGAAGATCCCCATGGCCAGATAACATCAGCGTCGAAGAAATGAAAGCTGTTGGTGAATTGGGTATACAAAACCGTTAAATAATATCTACAGCAGTGGATACATAACTGATCTTTTTCTTCTTCAGCGTTCCGAGCTTTTGAGGTTCTTTGCTGCAGATACAATTCATTTCCATTTGTCTCTCTGGTTGACCTTCTCTTGCCAGTCGTTGATTCCAAGTGCTTGTAGGTCTGTATATATATTATCTCTCCATCATCTTCTTGGTCTACCTCAGGGTCTACGGTCATTTATTTCCTAAGTGTAAGCGAGTTTTGTTTCCCTATTATCTTCCATTCTTTCTATATGCCCCAGCCATTGTAGTCTATTAGTCTTCATGATACCAGTGATTAGTGGGGACTTAAACAGATCATAAATGTCTTTGTTACTTCTTCTTTTCCACTCTCCACTTTGTGTATCCCTAATGGGTCCAAAGATGCGTCTTAAAACTTTGTTCTCAAAGGTTTGTAACAAGGCTTTGTCTCATTTCGTTGTACTCCAGGTTTCAGAGCCATACAGCACAACTGGTCTGATCAGTGTTTTGTATATTGTGATTTTGGTGTTACGAGATAGCGTATTTGATTTGTAGTGCATAGTATATCTTATTTCCAGAATTTATTCTAGTTTGTATTTCTTCCCTTATGATGTTGGAGCAGTTGAAGATTGTACCCAGGTATTTGTATGTTTCCGTTCTTTTAATGGTCATATTATCTATTTGTAAGTGGCCAGAGTTTTTAGCCATTCCTTCTCTTGAAATTACCATATATTCTGTCTTATCTTGGTTGATAACCAGCCCCATCTGTTGGGTTTTTTCCTTTGAGTGAGTCAATATTTCCAATGTCTTTTGTTCATTTTCCCCTATAATATCTATGTCATCTGCATAACCAAGCAGCTTGGATGTTCCTCCAATATCACAATCCTCCTTTACCCTCCTTACAACTTTCTCTAGAGCCAGATTGAAGAGTAGCGACGATAATGCATCACCCTGTTTCAAGCCAGATGTTATTTCCATCCATCCATCATGTGCCATGCCAGTAAGAATGGGCGGTCATGTTCTGCCATCTCACTCGATCACCAGAGTCGTGGATCAGCTCCGTGTTCCTGTCTCGACAATGCCATGTGGCCAAGCCATCCAGGTATTTGCTTCTAGGTCTTCCTCTTGGTCTGTTCCCTTCGATCTTGCCAGTTGTCACCAAGTTCTCCAATCCATTTCTTCTCATAACATGCCCAAAAAATGTTGACTGTCTGCATCTAATGTCTCTAATCAGTTTACGATCTTCGTTTGTTTCTTGAAGGATCTGTTCATTGGTCTTTCTGGCTGTCCATGGTATTCTTTGCATTTTCCTCAGAAACCACATTTCTACAGCCATCAGATGTTTCTCAGCTTGACTGCTCATTGTCCAAGCTTCACATCCATATAAAAGTACAGGTTCTATGTAGCACCTCAACACTCTTTTTCTCGTTTCAGTTGACATCTTTTTATTGGTCAGTATGTTTTTCATCTTGCTAAAGGCTACCTTAAACATGGCGATTCTTGTTCTAATCTCTTCAAGGCATCTCCCATCAGATGTTATTACTGTTCCGAGATAATTGTACCTATTCACTTGTTGAAGAATATTCCCATTTACACAATACTATTTTTCCCAAAAATTCCCAAACACAATATTACATTGTGGTATTTCGTTCTTCCTAGATGTTATTTGGAAAGGGTCTATTTCCTGCCTTTATATGTTACTATATTATAAGTATCTTCCATGCATAGTCTGGTCATGTTGATTAACTTCCTTGGTATTCCAAATTCCTGCATAGCATTCCATAAACTATCCCTATTGGACACTATCATAAGCCTTTTTAAAATCCACAAAAATGTTATGGAGATCTCTTTTATATTCCCAATTTTTCTCGGCTATTTGTCATAAGATAAATATCTGATCTATTGTTGATCTGTTTTGTCTAAAACCTGCCTGGTAGTCACCTAATATGTCTTCTGAATATGGTTTTAGTCTATTTAGTAATATTGCAGATAGTATCTTATAGCTTGTGGACAGTAGTGATATTCCTCTATAATTTTCACATTGGAACTTGTCTCCTTTTTTAAAGATAGGTATCAATCAATAATGACTCTTTCCAGTCATGGGGTAATTCTTCTGTCCTCCAGATTTTTATTATTAGTTCGTATAGCTATAGATGTAATGCATGGCCACCTGCCTTTATAAATTCAGCAGCAATTCCATCAGCCCTAGTTCCCTTATTGTTTTTAAGTCGTGTGATTACATATAGGATTTCTTCAAATGCAGGTTCTTCAATTTGTTGTTCACACTTTAGAACCTCTTCCTGTGGGAAGGTGTTACTTGGAGCTTCACAATTTAGTAATTCAACAAAATATTCTTTCCATGTGTTGCACATTTCCTCATTGGTAATTATCATATTCCCATTTTTGTCTTTTAAACTATATGTGTTGTGTTGGTGCCCTCGTTTCATTGACTTAAGTTCTTTAAAAAAACCTGGATTGTTGGTGAATAGTTTCCATATCTTTGATATTACTCATATATTCTCGCTTCTGCTGTCGAACTATTTTTGTAGCCTCTTTACATTTATTTCTATATTGCTCTTCTTTTTGGATGTTGTTGATGTCATTTAACCATAAATGTCTGGCATTCTTTTTCCTAATGACTGATACTTTTTGATTGAACCATCTGTTCTTTCTATGCGTGGTTAACACACCGAGACATTCTTCTGCAGGTAGATTGAATTGTATTCTTGATGTTCAACCAAGTTTTGGTCAACGCTTTCCTCCAATGGGTTTTGCAGAGTTTCAAGTTTACATTTTATTTCATCTGAAAATTTCTCTTGGACTGTAATTTCTTGTAGTTTTTCTCTGTTATATGTTGGGTGTAATCTTTGTAATTTAGTATAAAAAGCTCTCTTAAGTTTTATTTTAAATTTTGCTCCAACGAGGAAGTGGTCGCTGTGGCACTCAGCTCCTCTATAACTTCTAACTTGTATGTTTGATGCATTTCTGTTGTTAATTAAAATGTGATCTATTTGATTACAGGTTCTCTTGTCACATGATTTCCAAGTTTGTTTGTGTATATCCTTTCTTTGTAGTCTGGTACTGCTAATCTGCAGTCCTTTGGCTTCTGCCAGGTTGATGACACTCCATCCATTATCATTTGAAGTTGTATGTAGGCTTTCCATACCGGCCAATTTTTTATGAGCTTGTTCTCTACCTATTTTTGCATTGAAGTCTCCCAGCACAATCAGGATGTCCTGTTTGGGGGTTTCTTCTATGACATCTTCCAAATCATTATAAAAGTCTTCTTTAATGTCATCTTCTTCCTCTTCAGTAGGTGCATGTACATTAATCATCGTTATATTTTTCCATTTACCTTTTATTCGTAATTTAATAATTCTGTCATTAACAGCTTTAAAGTTTAGAACGTTCCCCCATAGCTCTTTTTTGATGACAAAACCTGTTCCTAATTCGTGTTTATTTTGGGTGTTTCCTCCATATATTACAATCATTCCATTTTGCTCTAAAGTACCCTCTCCTGGCCACCTTATTTCTTGAATTGCTGTTATATCCATTTGATATTCAACCAGCTTTCGGGTTAGTTCTTCAGCCGCTCCAGCCCGATATAGTGTCCGTACATTCCATGTTCCAAATCTCAAGAGTCCTTTAACGTTCCGAGGTCATTGTCCAAATAAGTCAGTCCGAATTTGAGGCTTATGTATCTGTTTTGATTCAACGGGCAAGACGGCATTTACCTGCAAAGCGTTGTGGAACGTAATGAGCACGGCAAGGCACGTAGAGCGCCCTGGTCATCCACTGCACCTGTATTCATCTCCAATCGTCTCGACTTGTCTTGCCACTGGACTCAGATGGACTCAGGCGAGAGAGTGAGGTCGACGAATTGCGCAACTCTTCCTCACTTTAATCCAAGTCATCACGCAAGTCATTCTTCACAAGCTGCCACAATCGATGACGAAGTGAATGCAAGAATCTCCAAGGCCAGTGCAGCCTTTGGCAGACTGTACAAGAATGTATGGGACAGAACTGGAATAAGCCTGCAAACAAAGCTAAAAGTCTACAAAGCAGTTGTATTATCCACACTGCTATATGCTTGTGAAACCTGGACTGTTTATCAGCGACACGCTAGGAAATTAAACCACTTCCACACAGTCTGCCTAAGGAAGCTACTGAAGATTAAATGGCAAGACAAGATTCCAGACACTGAAGTCCTAGAAAGAGCATCCATGCCCAGTATCCACACTCTACTGATGAAGAATCAGATTCGCTGGGCTGGTCACTTGACTCGCATGCCAGATCACAGGCTCCCTAAATGAATTTTCTACAGTGAACTGCGTTGTGGTAAACGCTCCCAAGGTGGCCAGAGGAAACGTTTTAAAGACACTCTGAAAATTTCACTGAATGCTTTTGGAATTCATCATGACACCTGGGAGGCTGCAGCCAGAGACCGAAATTCGTGGCGTGCATCATTGCGCAAAGGTGCAGTCATATGTGAGGCAACCAGGACTGCAAGAGCTGTGAAGAAAAGGCAGGACAGAAAAACCACTGCAGGAAATCCTCCTCCAGAGACGTCAAGCATTCTTTGCCCACATTGTCAAAGAACATTTCGAGCCAAAATAGGCCTTATCAGCCATCTTAGAACCCACAGCTCCACACCTTCAACCCCACTGGATGAAATGAATGGTCATCATCATTCTTGATGGACAAACAACAACATCTGTTTCGTAACAAAATAGTTTTTATAAAGGTGGGGATGTTAACCCCACGCTTCAACCCCCAACCTGGAGGACCAGGGGTTTCTCTTTGTCTCTTCTCTACCCTTTGACCTGTCCGGCTTGGGAGGCCCTGCTGGTAGCTATGCTACCGCCGGCATAGCTCTCAGATACATAACTAATGATCTCTTGAAATCTATTGTCATAGCATTATCAAAGAAATCCAGTGCAATGGAATACGGAGAACATGTGTAATGGAACGCAGCGGGTAACACCAGAATTAACTCTCATTCTGTAATCAAACTGGACAAATTAAATAAGCAGATAGACAAGTATACTATGCACTACAACATCTACTAAAATCAAAGGCGCTATCTCGTAACACCAAAATCACAATATACAAAACACTGATCAGACCAGTTGTGCTGTATGGCTCTGAAACCTGGAGTACAACGAAAGGAGACGAAGCCTTGCTACAAACCTTTGAGAACAAAATTTTAAGACGCATCTTTGGACCCATTAGGGATACACAAAGTGGAGAGTGGAAAAGAAGAAGTAACAAAGACATTTATGATTTGTTTAAGTCCCCGCTAATCACTGGTATCATGAAGGCTAATAGACTACAATGGCTGGGGCATATAGAAAGAATGGAAGATAATAGGGAAACAAAACTCGCTTACACTCAGGAAATAAATGACCGTAGACCCCGAGGTAGACCAAGAAGGCGGTGGAGAGATAATATACATACAGACCTACAAGCACTTGGAATCAACGACTGGCAAGAGAAGGTCCACCAGAGAGACGAATGGAGACAGATTGTATTTGCAGCAAAGAACCTCAATGGCTCGGAACGCTGAAGAAGAAGAAGAAGAAGAAGATAGACAAGTACAGCGGTACGCTGAAAGTTTAAAAATCTATGACGCAAAATTGTGCTCGTAGATCAAAGCAACCACAGACTAGGTTTCTACAATGAGCGTCTAATCGCAAATTTGATGCTAGTCTGTTCACCAGCGAAATGAGCAGCTATGTTGTGATGGCATCTTCAAACAATTTGACTTCAAACAAAATGCAAAAGATGTATTCCCCAGTTCACCGGTCATATAAAATGCGAGACTAGGTTACACTTTCTAGCCATACCAATTACAAACTTTTCAAGACATTAACCCTTTACCGGGCAGAACGGCCCAGAACGTTTTACCAAGGAATGGGGAAAAATGACCAAAAGCATTCATGATTATTAAGTGTTGTAAAAATGCGAACTCGTGGCTTTCTGAGACTTCCGATTGTTTACGTCCAGTATTATCGATAAGTAGTTCACATGTGCACCATTTGCAAGCGTGTGCAAGCGATTTGATCAGAATTTTGTATAGTTTTCAGGGTTTTACGCTTTGTTTTTCAAAATGGATTTTGTCGATTCTTCAAATGATAGCGGAGATTTCGCTGGGTTCAAGTTAAGTGACACTGAAGTGCTGTGAATTGGAGCTAGATATCTATCAGTGATATCAGCTTAAGCAGTACATATTTTGGATCTCTTAGAGACTTTTAAAACGATTGCTGATCAAACAAATGAGTATGCTAGACAAAAAAGATCGAACAGATTAATGATCGAGCATGGGTTCCAACAAATACAACCGAAATGCAGGCAACATTATATTATGTATTTAACACGTGAGTAAATTAATAAATCTGCATTCATTTTCCTTCATTTTTTATTTACATTTTTTAAAATCCGTTCACTAACAGCTTAGATTTGATGTTTTTACTAACGTAGCCCAAAATATGACCTACAATCTGAAAAATGTTGCCTGTTCAGCGTTACAAAAAGTAAAATCCTGTGTCCTGTAAAGGGTTAATCAAGGCGTTAGATGGGTTGTGTATTATCACCTAATCTGTTCAATTTGTACAACAAAATAATAATGAGATCCATACAAGACATGCCAGGAATATCAGTTGCTGGTGGCCATAATGTAAAAAAAAAAAAAACTTGAATTCTTATGATAACATGGCTTTGGTCGTTTGAAAATGAAAAGCAGTTACAATAAATGATATAATTGCAACAGAAAGTCAAAACAAAGGACTTAGTCTGAAGAACAGAAAAACAGAAGTAATTGTTATTACAAAGAAACATTGTATACCCAAATGCAACATCAAAGTGAATGGAACTAACCTGACTAACTAACATCTTTCATCTGCTGTTCTTAAAACCCATATACTTTAATATACAAGGGCTTCTCATAAGTCTTTAGCCTCACCATGAAGGAGTAGGCAGAGAAAATTGAAATTTGGCACAGTGCTTATTCCTTCTCAGTGTAGCCACCAGTTGAATTTATGCATTTCTGCCATCTCTGTGTGACCTTGAAAAGACCTTCAAAATAAAACAACCTATTTTTCGAACTAAACCAGTTATCACAAGCCAGTATCACATCTTCGTCAGTGTCAAAAAAGATTTCCTTTCAGCTGTTTTTTAAGATTTGGGAAAAGAAAAAAGTCTGATGGAGCCAAATCTGGAGAATATGGTGGGTGTTGAAGAATTTCAATATTCAAATCATTGGCAGTTTGCAGCACAAGCCGTGCTTTTTGGGAGGGCGCATTGTCTTGAAGAAAAGGCAGAATTCGCATATGCGCTATCCCTCATTTTCTGGTCACAGCCATTCTTAGTTTGATAAGGAGATCTGCATAGTTAGTTAGTTAGTTAGTCGAGGTTAACCCATTAACCATGTTGCCATGAAGCATGTAATCTTTCAATAAGACACCTTTGACGTCCCAAAAAAACAGTCAGCAGCACTTTTCTTGCAGATTTTTGAAAAATGAAATGAAAATCGTAAACTGATTAGAAAAATTAGACTTAGACTTAGTAAAAATATTTTGGACATGTTATGAGAAGAGAGAACTTAGAGAACTTAGTGACAACTGGCAAGATTGAGGGGAAGAGAACAAGGGGAAGACAAGAGAAGTAAATACCTGGATGGCTTGACTACGTGGGATGGTCAAGGCAAGAACACTGAGCTGATCCACGACTCTGGTGATAGAGTGAAATAGTGAATTATGACTGCCCACACTTACTGGCATGGCACATAATGGATGGATATGAGTTTTTAATAACAGCAGATGAAGGATGTATTAAGGAAGTTAAATATAAAATAGCCAAAGCAAAGGCAGCATTTCACAAGATAAAGAATTTTCTCTTCAATTTATCTTTGTCAATCGAGGTGAGGAAACTAATTATTAAGAGCAATATTAAGCCAATCCTGATGTACAGAAGTGAATCATGGACAGTTAGCAGACAAGTGAGGAATTATGTGCAAGCTGTGGAAATGTGGTTTTATAGAAGAGTGATGGATAGAAAGACCAATGAAGACACAAAAAAGAACTGGTCACTCACATCAGAAGAAGAGTCCACATTCTTTGGGCATGTCAACAGAAGGGAAAGCTGGAGTATGTGGTCACAATGGGAAGGTTGGAGGGCAAGACAGGCAGATGGATACCAAGATAGAAAATGCTGGACGGTTTGACATCATGGAAGAATTAGGTATCATAAATGATTCACAGCACAAGACACAGAGGAGGCTGTGGTCAAACATGAATACCAACATCACACAGCATGGACTATAATGGCTTGTTTGTTTACATTCTTAAACATTCATTGCAATTTTGATTAATGAAGACACAAATTTTGATTTAATTTGATTGCACAATCGACTGCCTGTTTTATTTTGCTGCATCTCATCAGGTGCATACAATAAAATAAAACAACAATGAATAAATGTTAATAGCGAGAAGACTGACTTCAAAGCTCTAAGTTTTACTTCCAATGTGATGATGTATACATATGTATGACAATCGTGATGACTGTACAATTTATTTAGCAAAATAATAGCTTGAAACACTGACAAACCCTTTTTGCACTGTTTAGTGCAGCCAAAATTTTAGATTAAAAAACAACTTAGACTACTGTTTGCATTAGGACAAGAAACCAATGCATAATTACAGAACACTTACGGATTCCTAGTGAAGTCCTGGCAGATTGCAAGTGGGGAAGTTTAGATACAAACTGTTTCATCTCTCCTACTGTTTTTGCTGCATGTCTCTCCTAATAATAATTAAAATTTTAAAAATGAAACAATCTGACAGAACTCACTCTTTAATATTCACATTATTTCTCTACTAAATTATTCTTTCTTTGACATTTAACCTCTCTGAAGCAAAGACCTTAAAATCAAATTTATCTGTATTATTTTGTCCCTTTAATGTTAACTTATACTTTTGATGAACATTTAAATTTCTTCATATTTGTTGTGTATCTCTAACTTTGTTTTTAAATAATAAAATTCAAGAAGAAGTGGGGAAAAAAGGACAATTCAGAGAAATGATAGCATATATTCTGGCATGAGGAGGTCAAGGTTTGGAAATTTCTCTGATTGTTCTTACTATTATTACATACCATTTTAGTCCCAAAAAATAGCTTTTCAAACATAAATGTTCCATATGGACAAATTCTTAAAAACACTGGTAACACAGAGATAAAATGTGTTGAACTGCAGACAAGCTGTAAAAAAAAACAATGAGTAAATCAACAAATCAACTGGTTCTCACCGCATCAGTAATTTACGGGGTATGTAAGCCGGTCGCTCAGAAAGCAATGGCAGACTACTGGGCGTAATCTTGCCTAGTACATCAACATCAGCTGAAAAATGCTGGTGTTGACTGCAATGTCCTGTAAGGGATATGCAACATTTTTTTTTTTTTAAATCAACAAAAATATAAGGTGGGATTGGTCAGCTTCCAGGAGCACAATTACAAGTGACAGAAAGGATATTTCTGCTAGAAAGTTTTCATCAGTAAATGCATGTGCACAAGGACACATGTACACACAAACATACACATGCATGCACACAAATAAAAAAGACACTGATACAAAAACAAATTTGAAGTCAAGATTGTGTGCCCTGGGAGGGTAGCGATTTTCAGACACCACCAGGATCGCACCTGAGTTCATCATCATCATATGCCAAACCAATAAGTGTTCGTGGTCATGTTTTACCATCTCACATGTTCACCAGAGCCGTAGATCAGCTCAGTGTTCTTGCATCGACAATACCACATGGTCAAGCCATCCAGGTGTTTACTTCTCTGTCTTCCCCTTGTTCTTTTCCCCTCAATCTTGCCAGCTGTCATCAAGTTCTCCAATTTATTTCTTCTCATAACTTTCGCTGTTAGTTTTATTTTTCATTATGACCTCCTGCTAAATAAGTTAACTAAATACTGCACATGGTAGTTTTAGAATCTTTTATAAAGTCCTTTAAATCAGAATAACTATAATCTAAAATTGTTTAAAAGGCTAATTTGATGAAATTCTACGTGATCTCGAATCAGAAGGTGTTGCCATTTCTAAAATCAGAAAATTAACACACAATTTAACTGAAAATTCTGCTCAAATTTGAGATACTTGCTACAGTGTTTTGGAAAGTCAGAACTTCGTCCGGTGTAAAATATCATTTACCAGGCATTAAAATTACGGAAGATATGTGAAATGAAACAAATAACGAACTTGAAAATTTTGCCATTATAATGACGTAAGACAGTCAAGGGATGTTAATTTTTGTCAATTAAGTGGATGATGGCAATGAATCAGTTAATACACATGTTGAAGATCCCTCAGCAGTAGAAAATCATAAAGTATATGTTGTAATTTGCCACTGTCTAGGTAACATGCCACAAATTAGAAGTTTCCCATAATAGAATATACAGACTATAAATCTCTTATGTGCATATGTAAACAAAAAGGGAAAAGAATTTCTTGCATATCCTTTATAAGACGTAGCAGTTAACCCCTGAATTTCTGGCTATTTGTGTCTTCTTGGCAAGTTTACATTCAGTAGTTTGTCACTGCTTTTGAAGGGCCGGCATTCATACCATTGTACAAACATCAGTGTAAGGTGGTCTGCTTCCAAATTGCTTGCAGCTGTGTTTCGAACATGGCATGTGGGATTACGAACTGATTTCGCAACTTCCTCGCCACAGCGCCAATAGATCAAAGAAAATCCACGTTAAATTTCGAAAGAATTTATCAAGCAGAAAGGACATGCTAAAAAACTTCATACCAGTCTTTGACCTGAATAACTTGAGATATTATTAAAATGTACTTACATCAAATTCAGCAGTTATTGTTTTAGCCTTGCGGCTAACTATACCACCAACAGCATTAAAATTTTTATCCCTAAGCTCTGCAAATAATTCATCTGATGAATTAAGTATGAACTTCTTTGGCTCTGTGAGTGTTTCTTCCTTACTGCTTTTTCTTTCTTCTGGTGTGATGAATTTTTCTGGTGGAAGTTTCACATTTGCTAAAAAAAAAAAAGAAAAACATATATGATGATAGTGACTTGACATATCTCATATATACATATTTTGCTAAGAATATCAACAATGTCTTTCCTTCTCTTAATGCTTCTCCTCCTTCTCCTAATGGGTTTAGGATTATCACCCTACAGAATACTTTTGGCAAGGTGCTGGAGAAGATCGTTGCTGTTAAGCTTCAGGAATATTTAGAAAGGGAAAAGCTCCTCCTGAAAGGTTTGAGAAGTTACCGGCCAGGGAAATATACTTAGTCAAATGCAGCCACTTTTGTCTATGATGTTTATGAAGGGCTCCAAAACAGAGAGGAGATGGTGGTAGCAGCACTCAATCTTCAGAACGCGTACAACAGTTAGATATGATATTTTGATCTACACTCTCATGACGAAGAGAGTCTGTCCTTGGTTGGTATTCTCGTAGAGTGATTCTCCGGCTGGGTACAATGGACCTCTGAGTCATGTATCATAACCCCCAGGACTACCATAGAGGTCAGCAATTTCACCTGTGCTTTTCAATGTGTTTACGAGAAAGATTGCAAGCCTTGAAGCATCAGGGGCTGGAAGGATACTAACATTTGCAGATGTTCTTGCATACAGGCAGGGGAGGGAGAGAAATCAAATAACTCAGGAGTTGCAAGCGACAATGGACAAAGTGATGGATTGGTGTATGGAGATGAATATTGTCAATAACCCAGAAAAGGCATCTGTCTTGTGGTGCTCTCTGGACAATAAGATTGTTAAAGCTCACTGTCTTAAAGTCAGCTAGTGAAACTAGAGCGCATACAGAATGAAGCCGTAAGGGTGATTCTGGGATGTACAAGGGACAGCCCAATAGTGTGTATGCAATACATCCTGGCATTACCAACCATTGCAGACAGACTCAAGGTTTTGCAGGCAAGGCCATAACTTAAGGTAGCTGCGGACAAGGAACACCTCCTGCATGATTCCTTGGATGCAGTCAAGGGCCACAGACTGTTAAGAGAAAGATCATGGATGGCTCATGCAGAAGATACCATTAGAGAAGTGGGCATACTTGAGAAGATTGGCAGAGGCAAGGAGTGGGTCAGAGTGTCGAATAGAAATTCAGACTTGTGTGGGCTTATAATCACACTGGGCCATGAGTGTAGGGAGTAGTCAGCGGGTGCTACGGAAGTAGAAATTTAGCAATTAATTCATGACTACTCTCGTCCTGGCGATGTGATTATCAATACCGGTGGCTCTGTGTTAAGAGGCAAAAAAAGTGCCTGGAGATTCACAGCAAAAGCAAATGGTCAATGTTTAGTAAAGGAGAACTTGGCATATGACACCACAACCTCGAGTCCGAGAATGGAGATGGAGGCAGTTACTGCAGCTTTCTGCTTATTGGAGAACAAACTGTATATGCATGTGGTGATTGTAACTGATTCACAGAGCATGCTGACAAAGGTGAAAACTGGCATGCTTCGTGCAGAATGGCATGCTTCGTGCAGAACGGCATACATCGATTCAGAGGTCGCAGGTTGTGAGCATTTGCTGAATCTTTTCTCCAGGACACTCAGGTGTAGTTGAAAATGAAAAGGCAGACAGATTGGCTAGTGCTGCATCATTAAGGGGTGATTTTATGCATGATAAGGCAGATGTGGTGAAGGCCCTCTAAGAGCATGTAAATAATGTGCAAGAACAGATAGACTTATGTTCTAGAGAGAATGCAGCAGCTAGTTGTGGTCAGAGGATCTGGTCAATTGTCGTAACTCAGAGGTAAAGCAAGATGGACATATAATCAGATTTCAATGGGCACCATTAGTATTGGAACTCTTCACTGGCTTTTGAAGATGAGGAATGAGAACTTGTGGGAATGCTCCGAGTGCAAGGATGTTGGTTCTTGACTCAACTCCTAATGCTTTTTTCCTATTCTTCTATTTTTCTTTATCCTTGTTTTACCTTTTAGCTTCAAGTTAAGAAGGTAAATCTGGAGAGAACTCTGGTGTATGCTTCATCAGTTCTCTTGCTCTAACTCCATTGTGAAGTTTCATATGCTCAAATTCCATTTCCACAATCAAGATTGCCCTCAATGGATCAACAACATTAGTTCTATATATTTATTGTTTCAAAAATATCTGTAATGTCGTTATATTGAACATTTTGTCTTAATTATGATACTATCTTTATGTACACAGAATTCACTAACATTATCATGTTCCTTCACAGCTGGGTTTCATGTCTCTCCAGAGATCTCAGTCTTGGTGCTCTGGATCAACTCTATTGGTGATATTCTCCCATGCCACAGTCCCAGTCCATCCAAAATAATTTCTCTTGGTCTCTGCCTTTTTCCCACTGATCATTTCAGTTATCACGATATTATCCAATGTCTCTCTTCTCTTCATACGACGAAGAATGCTGTTTGTCTCTTTCTTATAGTTGTGTATAATGTTCAACTTTCATTAGCCTCTACCAGACGATCATTGTTAGTTACTCTGGCAGTCCAAGGTATCCGCAACATTCGCCTCAGGAACAATATCTCTGTTGCTTCCAAGCTTTTCCTAATTTGTTTATTAACATTCCATAATTTGCTGCCATACAGCAAAACAGGTTTTATATAACATTTCAGTAGTCTCATTTTACATTCAGTTATAGTGACTTACTGAATAAGATACTTTTCATTTTCTGGAATGCAGCTTATCCTTGATTTATCTGCTCTTAGTCTCTGTCAAACCAGTCTCCATGGTGAAGGGGTTACAGACATGATTCGTAATCCCGTATGCCCGGGTTCGAAACACAGTGGTACTGGTTTTTTTTAAAAAGGTATAGGTGCCAAGCGTAAAACTTGCCCAGGAATCACAAACAGCCAAAATGCTGGGGTTGACTGCTTCGTCCTGTGAAGGACAAGCAACTAAATTTTTTTAAGTCTCTGTCATGCAACTTCCATAGATATTTGCATTTATCAGCTTTGCTGGCACTGTGGTGAAAGGGTATCTGGCACAATTCGCAATCACACATTCAAAAACAGCTGCAGGTGATTTGGAAGCAGACCGCCTTGCGCTGGTTTCATACGGGTATGAGTGCTGGTCATTCAGAAAACTTGCCAAAAAATCACAAACAGCCAAAAAATGCTGGGGTTGACTGTAACGTCCTGTAAAGGAGATGCAACTAACTTTTTAAAAGCATTTTCCCTTCCATTGATACCTCACATTTGGGTGTTATCTTTTTCTTTCATATAACCATTATTTTTGTCCTAATATTCAAAGAAAGTGTTTATTTCGCACTCTGTTAATACAGGGTCCAAAAGTTGTAGATCTTATGCATTTTCTGCTATCAATAGTGTGTCATCAGCATAGCGTAGATTGCTTATATTATAACCTCCAATTTGTATTCCTGGCTTCTCTTTGATCTCTCTCTTATTAATTCGCCATAGCGGAAAAGAGATCTACTCAAAAAATACATCCTTGCCTTGCTTCTTGCTTTATTTGCTCATAATTTCCCTCTTTATTCCTATTTTTATTATAGATACTTTTTTTCAGTAAACATTCTTCATTATTCTGAGATCAATTCCATCAATGTTGATAACTCCCAAAATTCTTATATTTTACTTTATCAAAGCCTTAGTATAATTAATAAAGCACAAATATGTGTCTTTCTGTGTCTCTGACTTCTAATGTGTATATTGCATTATTTGTACCTTTTCTCTCAAAAAATCCATACTGTTTTTCATCAAATTCATATTTGTATTTTCTTTCTTGTTCTTCTCATAATAATTCTATGTGGGAAAATCTGATACGACAGCAAGATAAGAAAATAGATTGACAACATCAAATACAATGTATAATCAATGGAATGACACTATCCAGCTCCACCTAGCAAGCGCTGGAATTTCAAACTATTCCTCCCCACAATGCCTGATGGCAAAAGTGGAAGATGACGATGATGATCCCTTGTACAGCCAAGAATGGCTGAGTATGCATTGTTCTAGCTTCTCCAGTTGGCTATGAGATATTGTGAGCATTCCCAGACCATATTCTGTGAGAATAAAGCTAAACCCAGACAGAACATTATGGCTTCAGCTTATCAAGTCAGTCAAAGTCAAACAAAAAACTGAAGGCAGCTGTTGAACACTTAAAAAAAGAGTGACCTCCCTTGGGGCAAGATGGCGTGAAGCCTTTTCTTCTGTTAGGGCAAAATGTGTATTTTTATTTTTGGTTTGTATTGTTCCAGCAGTGGAATCTCTCAACAGATTCAAGAGATCAAAGAAATTCTGTTACCAGCCAGAAGGAAAGATGTCAAATCTGTCTAGAATAAGGACATTCTCCAGTACATGGTGTTGCAGCAGATACTTGTACACAGAACTAACAAGCAGTCATGGCGTTCGAGTTTGTATAGCCACTGGTGAACACATGATGCGAGGCAAGTAACGTCCTGCAGCTGTCCCTGTGAACTTTCAACATTTCATTCTTTCAGCAGCAGTCGTATTTCCAGATAATCGTCACATTGTGTCCCTACTAGTGCCCAGTCATCGACTACCCTTATGTCAACATTATCAACAGAACTAATGTCATCATTACCCGGATTATCACAGAGGAACATGGCAAGACAGCGAACAAATGGAGGCGTGTCTTGGTTGGTGAACATCAGTGCTGTCTATCGCTAGCGGGACCTTGGCATCCGTTAGGCAGCATGGGAAATCCATTCAATTTACTTTCATGTGAGGGAATGAAGATGTAGTACAGAAAGCAACTAGCCTTTAAGTCATATCCATTGTGTCTGCCAAAACTCTACAATAGGATCTGCTGTAGAATTACCATTGTCATGTTGTCGTGTCAGTACTACAGAGCTCAATGTGTGAAGTACACAATGACAGTTCTGTTTCCAACAGTGACACACCAATATTGTAAAAATGGATGGTTTGGACAAAGATGTATGTTACAATGTCATTGTTACAATTACATCTGTGACCCTGAGGATGGCAGCTGCTCTTTTGGGTCCCATGTGAGACAGGTTGGATTGGTCCTGGGTGTCAGTTTGTGAATGAGGCAATCACAGAATTATGCTACTGGCCATGATGATTTACAGGAAACACGTCTTAAACTGAGGTTGTCACATCCACACAGGACAATATGGTTTGGGATGTATTTGAAACACATCAGTCTGTTTGTGCATTTCATGGTAGCACGGGATAACTCAGGGAATATATATAGAGACACGACTGTATTCCTTGTGGATGTCAACACAGTGGCATCATACATGGACAAGTTCACCATTGACGGAGCTATGGCAGCTGATGTGTGTTCCCTGTATGTCGTTAGAGGTAGAAATGTAGCCTTAAAGCAGCATTCAGTGCTGATATCAGATTACTACTCAACGTGTTGTCGCTTCCCAATGGCTGTGGTTGGAGACTCAGGGAATGATGACCACACATGCAGCTATACATGGCCAAATTTCCATAGCGGCGGGTGGAGATTGCCATTTGCTGCTCCATATGTGCTGCACAGAATGGTCATATACAACTTTGAAGTTGAAATGCAACGCTTGTGTGGGTTTAGACTAACTACCTTCAGTGCTGATGATACACTTCTGGATATGTACAGACCCAAAGAAACGCCCAAATGTCAATTATATTCCCCTGATGTCAGACGGTGCGGGGAATAGTCTGCTAGTAAGGCATCATGTGTGGTATGATCATGTACGTCACTTGTGTGAGCTGCAAGCTTACAGTCACAGAAGTGCTGATGCAGTTGCTACTAAGACTGCAGACAACAAAGGGGTGGAAGGTGATGCATCAGCTGGTGATTCAGTCACAGGGAACTTCCAGGAGACTTTCTCTGACCTCGTCTCAGAGGACTAACTTCTGCTGCTCAAGAGATCACTGACAGTGTGGTGGTGTAAATTGTAGGGAACACAGCATTTGTGGAGATGAGTTTTTGCCAACATGGGAACGAATAGCAGTTGCTCAATATGTTCAAATATGATGGGAAACAGTTTGCGGCGGCTATTGGCAGAGAAATGCGACAAAGATATCATCTGGGCTTTCTCCATGCACTAACACATGGTGCAGTGATTTTGACTGTGTATTGTATTATGAACACTATATCATATTTAATAGACATTGTGTGTTTTTTGTTGTTCCCTGTATACATTTATCTAATGTGTTTGACAGGAGGATTGAGGTGCTTGAATCTCTTGTCCCCGAATAGAGGGGGGGGGGGGGGGGGGGGGGCCTCACTAGTTTTTACAGCGGCCCATCTAGGAGATAAAAAACTCCAATTAAAAACCCCCAAGTTTAAGATGGACCGACGTGCTGAAGAGTGAATGGCCACGGGTAAGCTGGTCATGAACGTGGAACGTTTGGTATGCGGGCAGGGCGGCGCCAGGCGTATGGACTCCTGTGGGACATCCCCTGCCCCTTCCCTAGCAGGCAGGCTCTACTAAGGCGCCCTGGTTCGTTTCTGCCTTTAAATCAAATCAGCTATGGAAAATAAAAAGAATTATCGCCAAAGCAACGGAGTGCGTACTTTGTGCTCGATACCTTTGACAACAGCCAGTGGGGAGAAAATGAGGCAGAGGAGAAGAAGTAGATGAAAGGGGGTGAGGAAAAAGAAGAAGAGGACTGGCGCTAGAAAGTGCCCTGGCTATACATGTAACATAAACTAAACCAGGCAGGGAAGACATGGGCAGGCTCTGGTGGTCAAGGATGGCTTACAACAGGGGTGGTCAATATGAGGCCCATGGGCCGCATGCGGCCCGGCGGGAGTCATCTTGCGGCCTGCGGAGCTTGGTCAAATGAACATAATTGTTAGCTTTATTGTACATATAACCAAAAGAACATTACATCATGACTCGTTTGTATCATATATGTTAATATTATAGCTAAGAGAAATTTGAAATATCTTGCATTTTTGGAAAAATTCATTGGTTTTGAGCTATTTTAAATATCCCGCATTTTGGGGAACATTTATAGATTTTAGTTATTTCAAATATCCCACTATTTGACACTCAAGGTTACTTAGTTTTTTTTTGTCCGACACCAGGTGTTGATAAAATTGAATATGAGACTTCAACTTTTCACATATATATATATATATATATGTTCTGTGGTCTTTAGCGTCTTTGGGAAGCTCGCAACGCTATCAGTCTTATACTCATAACTACTTTCAGTCCAGCTTGACAAAGTTCCATGTTATTCTGTAGTTTCGTTCTACTATCGCCACTGCGTCTGGAGAGATTTTGCAATCGACGTTAAAATACATATTTATCATATTTATAATAAGAGTTCAAACTACTTTAACCAAGTATCCTGTCTACCATATCGATTCTATAGGTAAGTAAACCCTGAAACTCTTTATTTATGTAATTTTAATTAATTAATTATTATTAATAAGTATTACCTGTGGTGTTTTATTTTATTTTTTCAGTTAAAAACGAAGACCTACCATGGCGTCAACTAGTAAAGACGTTGGGCCAAAGAAGAGTGGAATCACAGAAGGATTAAGACATTTTCAAGACAGGTGGACTATAAACTATTTTTTCGTGGAAATTAAAACAAAGCCCATATGCTTGATATGCAATGAATACGTTTCTGTTTTGAAAGAGTTTAACATCAAACAGTGCTACGAGACTAAAAATGCAAATAAGTTTGATAAGTACAAAGGGCAATTTCGACACGACCAAGTAAATGACTTTTAAAAAACATTCTGCACAACAAAAGATATTCACTAGAGCGAGTTCAGAGTCAACATGCTATGTAAAAGCTAGTTATGCAGTAGCCATATACTAGCAAACAAATTGAAGCCATATTCAGATAGTGAAATGGTTAAGAACTGTTTGGAGAGCATAGTTGAAATTCTGTGTCCAGAAAAGGAGGAGGATTTCTCAAAAATGTGTCTGTCTCGTCAGACTATTACTAGGTGTGTGGACGACATTGGAAAACATGTTGAAGATAATTTGAAAAGTCGAGCATCCAAGTTTATATTTTATGCTCTAGCATTGGATGAAAGCACAGATATGGCAGATACTGCCCAACTGGCAATTTTTATCAGGGGTGTTGATGTTGTTAACAACAAAAATGCATCAAACATACAACAAGTTAGAAGCTATAGAGGAGCTGAGTGCCACAGTGACCACTTCCTCGTTGGGGCAAAATTTAAAATAAAACTTAAGAGAGCTTTCTATGCTAAACTACAAAGGTTACACCCAACATATAACAAAGAAAAACTACAAGAAATTACAGTCAAAGAGAAATTTGCAGATGAAATAAAATGTAAACTTAAAATTCTACAAAACCCGTTGGAGGAAAGCGTTGAACATCAAGAATACAATTCAATCTACCGCAGAAGAATGTCTCGGTGTGTTAACCACGCATAGAAAGAACAGATGGTTCAATCAAAAATGTGAAGAAGCAGTCATTAGGAAAAAGAATGCCAGACAGCTATGGCTAAATGACATCAATAACATCCAAAAGGAAGAGCAATATAGAAATGAATGTAAAGAGGCTACAAAAATAGTTCAACAGCAGAAGCGAGAATATATGAGTAATATAATCAAAGATATGGAAACTAATCACCAGAAAAACGAATCCAGAAAGTTTTTTAAAGAACTGAAGTCAATGAAACGAGGGCACCAACACAACACTTATGGTTTAAAAGACAAAAATGGGAATATGATAAATACCAATGAGGAAATGTGCAACACATGGAAAGAATATTTTGTTGAATTACTAAATTGTGAAGCTCCAAGTAACACTTTCCCACAGGAAGAGGTTCTAACGTGTGAACCACAAATTGAAGAACCTGCATTTGAAGAAATCCTATATGTAATCACACGACTTAAAAACAATAAGGCAACTGGGGCTGATGGAATTGCTGCTGAATTTATAAAGGCGGGTGGCCATGCATTACATCTAAAGCTATACGAACTAATAATAAAAATCTGGAGGACTGAAGAATTACCCCATGACTGGAAAGAGTCATTATTGATACCTATCTTTAAGAAAGGAGACAAGTTTCAGTGTGAAAATTATAGAGGAATATCACTACTGTCCATAAGCTATAAGATACTATCCGCAGTATTACTAAATAGACTAAAACCATATTCAGAATACATATTAGGTGACTAACAGGCAGGTTTTTGACAAAACAGATCAACAATAGATCAGATATTTATCTTACGACAAATAGCCGAGAAAAATTGGGAATATAAAAGAGATCTCCATAACATTTTTGTGGATTTTAAAAAGGCTTATGATAGTATCCATAGGAATAGTCTATGGAATGCTAAGCAGGAATTTGGAATACCAAGGAAGTTAATCAACATGACCAGACTATGCATGGAAGATACTAATAATAAAGTAACATATAAAGGCAGGAAATCAGACCCTTTCCAAATAACATCTGGCTTGAAACAGGGTGATGCACTACCGCCACTACTCTTCAATCTGGCTCTAGAGAAAGTTGTAAGGAGGGTAAAGGAGGAATGTGATATTGGAGGAACATCCAAGCTGCTTGGTTATGCAGATGATGATAGATATTATAGGGGAAAATGAACAAAAGACATTGGAAATATTGACTCACTTAACCCTTTACAGGGCAGACGCTTGTCCATTTTGTAGCCCTGAACGGGCAAGATTTTTTCAGGTTTGGTAAATTTTCGGGTCGCGTTAGTAACAACATCACAAATAAGGTGTTAGTCAACTGATTTTAGTTAAATAAACAACACAATGAAGGGAAAAGCATGCAGAATATGTTACTCACGTGATTGTTGTTGGTAATCCATATATGAACACAAATATTTACGAAATACAGCATGTTATTTGTGATTTTCCGTCATCTATACGGCAATTTACAAACACATTTAGTGATATCTAGCTCCGATTAACAGTCAACTTCGTGCCCTATAATGTCATTTAAATTGAACCTAGCGAAATCTCGGCTATCACTTGAAGAATCGCCGAAATCCGTTTTGAAAAACAGCGTAAAAACCCCGAAAACTATCAAAAATAGTCCATAAAAGTCCGTTCAAATTCATTGTAGCGCGTTTACAAAAGGCGGCCACGTTGCCAAGTTGTCGGCGAAAGCGAAACTAGCCGTTGGAAGTGTCGGAAAGCTGAGAGATCGCGTGTTTACAATGCATAATAGTATCGGACGCGATCAGACGCTATGCACGTTTAAGGCATCGGGCGCTATTGGCCGCTACGCCCTGTAAAGGGTTAAAGGAAAAAGCCCAACAGATGGGGCTGGTTATCAACCAAGATAAGACAGAATATATGGTAATTTCAAGAGAAGGAATGGCTAAAAACTCTGGCCACATATAGATAATATGACCATTAAAAGAACGGAAACATACAAATACCTGGCTACAATCTTCAACTGCTCCAACATTATAAGGGAAGAAATACAAACTAGAATCAATTCTGGAAATAAGATATACTATGCAATACATCTACTAAAATCAAAGGCGCTATCTCGCAACACCAAGATCACAATACACAAAACGCTGATCAGACCAGTTGTGCTGTATGGCTCTGAAACCTGGAGTACAACGAAAGGAGACGAAGCCTTGCTACAAACCTTTGAGAACAAAGTTTTAAGACGCATCTTTGGACCCATTAGGGATACACAAAGTGGAGAGTGGTAAAGAAGAAGTAACAAAGACATTTATGATCTGTTTAAGTCCCCGCTAATCACTGGTATCATGAAGGCTAATAGACTACAATGGCTGGGGCATATAGAAAGAATGGAAGATAATAGGGAAACAAAACTCGCTTACACTCAGGAAATAAATAACCGTAGACCCTGAGGTAGACCAAGAAGACAGGTGGAGAGATAATACATATACAGACCTACAAGCACTTGGAATCAACGACTGGCAAGAGAAGGTCAACCAGAGAGACGAATGGAGACGGATTGTATCTTCAGCAAAGAACCTCAATGGCTCGGAAAGCTGAAGAAGAAGAAGAAGCTTAAATAGAAAGAAAACTTTTGTCGCACTGGAACAGAACTGGTTAAATTATAAGGGTCGTTCATTTGAAACCCGTTCCAATGGCTTTATTATAAAAGCATGAAAGAAACCTTAACAGGTGTGGTGTAATTAAACAAAGCATTCATTTTGAATGAATTATGCACTATGGGTTGGTCAAAAGAAGTCGCCATAGGCAAGCATCCCATTGCTTAGGTAGGCGGCAAATGCCGTCCACAAAAAAAGGATTGTGGTTGCTCACTGAACCAAGCGTTTACCGCATTCATTACGTCTGAATCTGTGTGAAATCATTGCCTCTTGAGACCTTTTTTAGAGGTCCGGACAAATGAAAATCACATGATGACAAATCAGGACTATAGGCTGGATGTTGCAAAATTTCTCACTTCTTCCAAGCTAATGCTTCCTACACAATCTTTGCAAGATGCGGATGAGCATTATCTTGCAACAAAATCACACTGTGAGAAAGCATGCCGGGTCGTTTATTCTTGATGGCTTTTTGCAGCTTGTCAAGTGTTTCCAAGTAGTGGGTAGAGTTGATGTTGACACCAGGTTCTTTTAAGTCGGCCAATAATAGCCCTTCATGGTCAAAAAAAATGCGCTCATCATAACCTTACCAGCAGAAACCTGTAACTTGAATTTTTTGGCTTTTGGTGATCCAGGATAATTCCATTGCATGCTCTCTCTTTTGCTGCTCGGCTCAAAGTGGTGAAACCATGATTCATCGCCTGCCACTATGTGGAAGAGAAATGCATCACCCTCCACTCTGTAATGCAGCACGTGGTTCAAACACCATCCCATGCGTTCCTCTTTTTGGTGGTCGGTCAACATCCGTGGTTACCCACTGTGAACACACCTTCCGATATTGCAGTATCTTACGAACGACCTTTTGAATTGTCCCAATTGATACATCAAATTCTTTCGCTAGCGAGCGTATGCTTCGACAACGGTTCATCTGTACTGCTGCATCAATTTTGGCGATGGTTTTTTCTGTTGCAACAATATGCGCTTGACCCAGCCGTCTAAGATCTAATGTGAACTGATGTCCTTTCCATGCCCAGTCTATCACTGTTGTCTTCGACACACATTTGTTACCGTGCACTGCCTGCATTCTTTGATGAATGTCCATTAGTCGACATCCTTCAAATGAAAGAAACTGAATCACCGCTCTTTGAGCTTCTTTGGACGGACTTTGGATCAACCCGGCCATTTTCTCAATGGTCAGAAACAGAACCTATGTATCATGGGACGATAAGCACATGCTCTTTTATTCATTGGTCAGTACTTATCACATGACTATGACATGATCGTGTTCAACATACGCAATTACGCGTGGTGTGGCACAAATGGATTTCAAATGAATGCTCCTAATAGTTTAATTAGGTCAAAGACAAATTATTGTAGAGTATTATAATTAGATTTGTTTTGATTGTAGTGTGTAGGAACCTGTTAGAGATTAGATACCATTCTTGGAGGGAATGAAGCGGTTAAGATTATTGAACATTAGTTAAGATTATCACATTTTAAACTTTGAGTTGTTTATTTACAACAAAACTAACAGATTGTTCATATATTTAATTTAACAGCATGTGAATTAAAATTTTTAAATTATACTAATGAACGATATTGACTTTAAAATGATTCTATTGAAGCATGACTTTAATTACTAACCAATACTATTGATTTAAATAACTATCAAAACATTGCCATTATGTTTGTTTAAGAATATAATTTCAGTAATATGATTGACAGTGCATACAGAGAAAGAAGTAGATACTAAGTTGTTGCTGTTGGCTGATGAAGCAGAATATAGCTTGCAAGTTCTCTTAATATTGGAACACCTGGCTTCAGCTGATTAACAGCTTCTTTACATAGAATCTTTTCAGAAACTCAGATCCTTGGCATTGTCACAACAATGTGGATGTAATGGGGTATTAAGATCCCATGGCTTAAGGTCAACAGTTTGGGACACCCAAGCATAAGTGGATATCATTGTCCTGTGTATACTGGAGGCTGTAGACCACAGACAAGTTTGGGTAAACATTTTTGGGGCTCAGAAACATCCATCCGTCATGTGCCATGCCGATAAGCGTGGGCGGTCATGTTTTGCCATCTCACTCGATCACCAGAGTTGTGGATTAGCTCCGTGTTCCTGTCTCGACCATGCCACAATGCCAATCAGAGAAATGGTGTAAATGGGTGCTCCATAGGAGCAGCCTCGCTCGGTAGGGGTAGTCATGAGCACCAGGTGACTCCAGACTGCTAGCAAGCGAATGTGTGTAAAAGAGTAACAACATTGAAAGTGGAACTTTGAATGTAAGAGCTATGAGTGGAGTTGGAAAATTTGATAACATTAAGGATGAAATGAGAAGACTAAATATTAATATATTAGTTATACTAGCTGACCCTGCCCGGCTTCACCCAGACCCTGGTGGGGAGCATCTCATTTAATTCATATAAGTAGTCATATAAGTTCTTGTTCCCGTTACCGACTGACTGTCTGTCTGTCTGTCTGTCTGACCCGGCCCGGCATTGCCCAGCTCCTGGTGTGGAGCATCTCATTTAATTCATATAAGTAGTCATATAAGTTCCTGTTCCCGACTGTCTATCTGTGTGTCTGTCTGTCTATCTGTCTGCCTGACCCTGTCCGGCTTCGCCCAGTCCATGGTGGGGAGCATCTCATTTAATTCATATAAGTAGTCATATAAGTTCTCATTAAATTCATACAACAAAAAAAGTAACTTAAAAGAATGTCCTTCCACACACCATCCATTATTTTTAATGAAAACTCTTTCTAATCACCTGCATGACTACAGTAACTTCTTAAGCAAAAAAAGATGAGTTACAATGTTATGCATTGTGCATTATTTTTATGAAAACTTTGAAAATGCCTTACAGATTGTATCATTATTTATTAACTCATATGCCGGTACATAACTATGGACAAAGAGTTTATAAATCTTTGAAAACGATGCCACAATATGACTATAAGTTATACAGAAAAGTTATGCCCCTTGAAATAACTTTTACAGAGTTAGGTCCCCTGCGATATATGAAATTATAATGAAAAATGAAAAATGAAATAATACTGAGTAAGCAGGCGATTTCACACTAACAAAATATCACAGTTGGCAGCGCTGGAATGAAAGGAAGGCGTGTAGAAAATTTCATCTCAATCGGATGGGCCGTTCGCGAACAAATAAAGGACATACATACATACATACATACATACATACATACATACATACATACATACATACATACATACATACATACATACATACATACATACAGACAGACGGAGATCCTAATTTATATATAAGATAAGATATGAGACCAGATGGAAATGAATGGACATCTTAACGTTTGAGGAATATATCATAACCAATTCTGGTGGAGAGAAAAAACAGTGAGGGGTGGCAATTATAATGGATATAGAGAGATCAAAATCAATCACAGGATACTGGACTGTATCATACAGAGTGTTATTGGTGAAGCTGAGTGGAAGACCTTTTGATGTCAATGTAATACAAGTTTATGCACCAACAGCAGACAGCAGTGATGACAGCATCGATGAATTTTATAACGATTTGGAAAATGTCTTCAAGAAATGCCTTCAAGAAATGCAAGAAGTCAGAATTAAATATAATAATGGGTGACTTGAATGCTAAAGTTGGAAATCAACAGGACAGAGCCACACTAGGCAAGTATGGACTAGGGGAACAGAATGAAAGAGGTTGTAGGCTTGTACTGTGGGCAAAAGACCATAATATGATTATTGAAAACACCTGGTATCAACATCACCCAAGAAGATTATGGACATGAAGGAGTCCTGATCATACGAGGGTAAGTTAATAAATAAGTCACAAATGGCTGTAGAAAAATAACTAAAAATGATAACAATTTGAAACCAGTTTATTTTTATATAAGGGTCGTTCATTTGAAACCCGTTCCAATGGCTTTATAGGGTAGCAGGGTAGGGGTATCCCCTATCAAAGGAGAAGTCAGGCGCCTCCTTCCCTCCGCTAGCCTATGGGACACCCTTGGGCAAGGTGGAGTACCAGTTTAGCCCCCCGATCAGGGTTACGCTCCCGGGTAGGTGGAACCCGTTAGCTTTGGACAGCAATCCATCTAGGAGACGGAAAACTCCAAATATAAACCCTCAAGTTCAAGGTGGACCAGCGTGCTGAGGAACTGGATGGCCATGGGTTAACTGGTCGTGAACGTTGGACGCCTGACAGGCGTGCGGGGCGGCACCAGGTGTATGGACTCCTGCGGGACATCCCCTGCCTCTTCCCTAGCAAGCAGGCAATGCTAGGGTGACCGTTTATTTCCTGCAATATCCATACTTTGCCTATGGATTTATTTAAACATGGGAATCGTCGTCGGAGCTACGGAGCACGTGCTCTGCGCTTGACACATCCCTCAGAGGCTAGCGAAGAGAGAGTGAGGAGGAGAAGACGAGGAAATGGTGTGAGACGACGGCATAGAAATAGGTGGGCAGGTGCCAGGAGAACAAGACGAAAAGTGGAGAGACTAGGTTTCAACTATGTAAGAGTGGGATACTGGAATTGTCGCAGTGCCAGACAGAGAGGTCCTGTATTGGAGAGACTAATATATGATTTTGACGTCCTCATGCTCCAGGAGCTAAATACAGACAAATACCATTGCCCTGGGTACGCCAGTTATATAAACCCTACTGGGCAGAAGATCTGCTGGTGAAGGAAGGAGTGAAGCATATGGTACTCGACTTGAACCAGTGGAATCACAGTGCAAGAGAGGTCCAGGGTATACAAATGGAGATTGGTGGCTTAAGTTGGAACATCATAAATGTATATGCCACAGTGGACTGTTTTGTCAGAAAGGAACATTGGGACTGGCTTAAGGAACTGGAGGAATTACCAGGTGATAGGCTACTCATATGTGGAGACTTCAATGCAAGGAACAGAGATTGGGACAGTAGTGGAGAAAACCGACAGGGAATTGCCCTGGCAGATGCCATGGTGGACTCCGATGTGGTCTGCATAAATGATGGTAGGTGTCACGAAGTGCATTGACATGGGCTCATTTATGTATCTAGGGTTTAACATAATATGAATAATACTTGATACCTTGTTTTATAGAAGAACAACACAGGCACTGGAATATAATCTCACGAAGACTTTCTTCTTGACAATCGCTTTTAATATGTCGACTCAATTACTCCACAACGAAACACTTGAGAATCACACACACTGAATTAACACAAAGAGCGGCATAACTGACTGTTAGCCATGCTCAAAAGACATGCTGCGTCCGAACAGGACGGCAGCCCAAGTCTAACTCTCTTAGTGACGTTTTTCGTGACGCTTCCCTAGTTTCCCTGTGCACTCTATAATTGTACATTTCGGTGCATGTTTTAGGGAAGCTCCCTTCAGCCTTTCTCAGTCTGCTATGTGTCAGTGACTGATATGTGGCAGTAGGCCGACAAGAATGGCAATGAGGCCTGGCGATGCAGACACAGCTATTGACTTGGCACTTGTCTCCCAGTCATCAGTCCTTGATGTAAAGTGGACTGTTTTGAATGACCATGGGAGTGATCACATGCCATGCTCAGTCCTGATCTCTAAACCCAGGAAAGTTAAAGCTGGGAGAGCGCGCAAGACCTTCCGTTATGAGTGGACCGATTGCTTCTTGGACGCCTCAGACAAGGGGCATGCAACAGGACTGTTAAAACTCCCTTTTTGCAGCCCCCATTGTGGACCCCAGAAGTAGACCATGCTTGGAAAGCAAAGAGAGCTGCAGTGAAGCAGCTAAAGAAAGTGCGACAGACACTTCGAAGCTCACGAGAGGAAGTGGACACAGCGGAAAATGTCAAGAAAGACAAGGTGGAGGTTTTCAAGCGCTGTGCTGCAGAGGCCAAAAAGGCAAAATGGGAATGTTTCATGAAGGAGATTGGAGGGGATAAAACACTGCAAAAATTCTGGAAACTGCACAGGCAAATGCAGAGAAAAGTTCGGCCGATGACAGTGGGAACAATCTATAGAGATGATGGTGAGCGTGTGACAACAGACAAAGAGAAAGGGGAGGCGTTTCTCCAGAGATTTTTAGAGCAGACCAATCATAATGATGCAGACACCAGGGATGCAGTTAGAGAGGAGCTGTCTGGCACCACGAAGAATATGCAGTATGAAGACATCATATGGGTGGAAGATGTTAAACACATTTTGAAAAAGGCAAAAGACATGGCACCAGGGCCCGATGAGGTCAGGTATGGCCACATGAAGGGTTTGAGCGAATGCAGACCTGGAGGAGATGACCGACTGCTTTAACCAGAGCATTAGGACAGCATCAGTACCGCAGGATTGGGTGCACAGCTATCTCATCCCTCTCCCAAAACCATTCAAGGATCAGTCAAAGCTTAGCGGCTTTAGGATCATCACCCTTCAAAATACATTTGGGAAGGTTTTAGAGAAGATAGTCGCTGTCAAGCTGCAAGAGTTTTTGGAAAGCGGGAAGCTTCTTCCAAGAGGCCTGGGGAGTTACAGGCCAGGAAAAGATACCTGGTCAAATGCAGCCACTTTTGCCTTTGATGTTTATGAGGGGTTCCAGAGTAGACAGGAAACGATGGCGGTAGCGCTTGATCTCGAGGATGCGTACAATAGAGTTTGATATGATATTTTGATGACCGCACTGATGGAGAAGGGGGTCAATCCCTGGTTGGTGAACTGGATAGCAGCCGTCCTGCACTCTCGTCGGGTTGCTCTCCGTCTGGGCGCATGGACCTCAGAGCTACATATGTTAACCAGTTGCCTGCCACAGGGATCTGCAGTCTCACCGGTGCTCTTTAATGTGTATACGAGCAAGATTGCAAACCTAGAAGCACCAGGGGTTGGAAGAATACTAACATTTGCAGATTATATTCTTGCATATAGGCAGGGGAGAGATAGGGAGCAAACAGCCCAGGAGTTACAGGCGACAGTAGATAAAGTGATTGACTGGTGCACAGAAATGAGTGCTGTCATCCACCCGGAAAAGGCGGCTGTTTTGTGGTGCTCTCTGGACAACAGGATTGTAAGAGCTGATGTCCCAAGCCTTCGCGATAGATGGTAGAAATGTCAGCAGAGAGAACAAACTGAAGTATCTGGGGATCACATTTGACAGGAGCCTATCCTTCAAGGACCATGTGGAGACGGCCGTGACAAGATCTCAAAGGGACTCAATGCACTTAAAACTATGGCTGCAATGGACATAGGGCAGAGAATGCTTTTCACACTATATCAGCACTTGATCCTCTCAGTAATTGATTATGGATTAGGTCTGCTCACTGTCTCAGAGAGTCAGCTGGTGAAGTTAGAGCGCATACAGAACGAAGCTATGCGGGTCATTCTGGGATGCACTAGAGACACCCCAGTAGTGTGTATGCGTTACATCCTTGGTCTGCCGACTGTTGCTGGTAGGCTCAAGGTGATGCAGGCGAAGGCATACCTCAGAGTAGCTGCAGACACAGACCACCCACTGCATGAGGCGCTGGACGCAGTTAAGGGTCAGCAACTGATAAGAGGGAAATCATGGATGGCTCAGGCGGAGGATACGATCAGACAGGTGTGCCCCTTGGAGAACATTAGGCGTGGAGAGGAGTGGGTCAGAGTGCCAGCGGAGCAGTCAGACTTGTGCAGAGTTATAATCACATTAAGCCGGGATGCAGGGAGTGGCCAGCAGGGGCCACGGAAGTGGAAATCCAGCAACTAATTCAGGACAATGCTCACTCGAGTGATGTGATTATCTACACAGATGGTTCGGTGTCAAGAGGTGAGAGAAGTGGCTGGGGGTTCATAGCCAAAGCTAATGGTCGATGTTTGGGGCAGGAGAGCCTGGCATATGATACCACAACATCCAGCTTAAGAATGGAGGTGGAGGCAGTCACTGCGGCTCTCCGCTGGATGGAGAATACTGACACACACACACATCGTGATTGTAACTGACTCAGAAAGCATGCTGACGAGGGTGAGGACGGGCAGACTTCGTGCGGAGTGGCTTGCTTCGCTTCGGAGGTCATGGGTGACAAGCATCGCCTGGATCTTTTCTCCGGGGCATGCCGGTGTGCTGGGAAATGAACAGGCGGACAGATTGGCTGGCTCTGCAGAACTTGGTGGAGTATTGATACATGACAAGGCAGACGTGGTTGCGGCCTTGTGGGAGCACATGCACACCTCGGAGGAGCAAATGGATTACCATGGTCTGGCAAGAATGAGACAACGAGGAGTGACGAAGGGATCTGGCTGACGCTCAACGCTCAGAGGAAAGGCGAGACGGACTTATAATCAGATTGCTACTGGTACTATTAGTGTTGGAACTCTTCGCTGGCTGCTGAGGATGGGGACGGAGCACTTATGGGAATGCCCCGAATGCTGTGATGTCGATTCCTAAATCAATCAATCAATCAATCCAATGGCGTTATTACAAAAGCATGAAAGAAACATTAACTGGTATGGTAGAATTAAACAAAGCATTAATTTTGAATGAATTATGCACCATGGGTTGGTCAGAAAGAAGTCGCCGTAGGCATTCAGGTAAGCATCTTATTGCTTAGGTAGGCAGCAAATGCTGTCCACAAAAACAGGATTGTGGTTGCTCACTGAACCAAGTGTTTACAGACGATCCTGGACGACCCCCCACGTCTGCCATAATTCTTGTGGCTCTTGCAAACAACTTGGCAGTTTATGACGATCAATACTGAGAAACAACTGGACTCATGTGCCTCCTAATGTAAAACATTAATTTATTGTTAAACAGCATCCCAATGTGAGCATTCACAAGCTGCCGGTCCACGACTGTATCTGCACATGCATGTGACCAACTCACATGCTGTCCTATAAATCTTCTTTGCCTCAGCACTATCACGAGCCTGGTTTCTACAGATCATCAACTGTTACACTATTATAATGTCTACTCACAATACATTGGAAGACGAGTAGCCTCTTGTCTAGGGTGAACGCCATGCCGAACTTCGGGCCATGTTTGTTGTCATGTTGTTGTTGGAATGAACTGCGTGTCGACCTGTTAAATGGCTTCTTTCTCCTCCTCATAGCTGAATAGCATGCTACCTTTGCTTAATAGCTGGACTCAACTCTTTCTTTATGTAAGCTTTCATTGCGCTATAATTTTTTTTACCTTTGCTAAGCTGCATTCCGATCTTAACACGCCAGCCTTCTCGACCCCACTGTCCCAAAAAATATCTGCCTTCGTGTCCTCTGACACCTTATCACGTGACCCCGGCTAGCTCCGCCCACTGGATGAGCATTGTCTCCCTTGATTTCTCGTCTTTCTACTGCTTCACAATCTTTTATGTGAATACCTCTCGTACATTGTTCTAAATCTAGTGAACCTATTATTTTATGTACTTGAGGCTCATGGCACAATGTATGTATAAAAACAAACTGGTTTCAAGTTGGTATCATATTTAATTATTTTTCTACAGCCATTTGTGACTTCCTTATTAACTTACCCTCGTAAGATCAGAAATAAGATTGATTACACTCTCACCACAGGACATTAAAGACACCCTGGGCATGAAAATGGAAGAAGCAATATGTCTAGACACTTGCCTGCCAATTCGGTGGTCATGGGTTTGAATCCACAACATGGTGGATTTTCATAATTCACCTGATTCCCCCAGGACAGCGCAGCCTAAAACTGGTACCAGGAATTGTTTTGGGAAGTCAAGGCGGTCGGCATGATATTGACATCACCCTGTTGTGCAGATTGGTCTATAAAAGTATGGGTTTAGCACCATATGCCCAATGCAACTAAGGTGTGTAAATGGGATCTTATCTAATTGGACATGAAAATGCCTGATACAGAGGAAATTGCACAAGCTCAAGTCTTTATGGTGGGCCATGACAAGAGCAACATTCTGCAAAGAACCAGCTACATTAAGATGAGTCTATACTACGTCTATGATCAATGTTCATATAATCATGTTTACTGCTATTATTAGATTGGCTTGTATGTCCAAATTTGAATCCTTTGAAAATAAAGTTTTTTGATTTGTTCCTACAAGAACATTTTTCAAAACACTGCAATGATTTCTTTCCTTCTGTATTTTGTATGAAGTTATCCACAATTAGCGGTTTTCCCTGTTATGTGTTTAATGAAACATTAGATGATACCAAGACTAACATTTACATTTTAAAATAAAATGTTTTCAGATATGAAACCAATGTATTTGTTTCGTTTATAGCTTATTATATACAGACACATTCGACTGCTGTTACTCACTGTTTTTGATGTTGAAAATCTCATCTATAAGACCTTCGTAGGTTAGCTGAGATAGTAATGGTGTCAGAAGGTCAACATTGCGATCAAGAATGAGTAGATTATCTATCTGAGGGGTTATCTGAGGCTCCAGTCCACCCATCTCCATTTTCATACGCCTCATCATGTCCACAATATGCTGTAAAAATGTAGAAAATAAGTAAATCATTATGAATCATTGGTGTAAATTTATGGTAGAAAAGTAATATGAGATTTAGACGTTAACTGCCATTCTGTAAACAGACATGACCACAGTTGAGTCAAGAACCGATATCATTTCCCATATGTGCTCTGTCCTCATCCTTAACAATCAGCGAAGAGTCCCAATACTAATAGTACCAGATATAATCTGATTATGTATCCATCTGGCTTTTCCTTGTAGTACTTGAGTGTCAGCTAGATCTTTCGGTCACTCCCTGCTGCACCATTCTCTCCATGGAATGATAGTGTATCTGATTTTCCACATTACACACTTGATGGTCGAAAAGGACCCTGATCACATCTGCCTTATTGTGCACCAATACCCACCCAGCAGTTCAGATCTAGTCAAATTCTCCACCTGCTCATTTCCCAACACATTAGCATGTCCTGGGGAAAAGATTCAACAGATGCTCCACATTTTTAACTGTTTAATTGAAGCATGCCACTTGGCACAAAGCATACCTGTGTTCACCAGTCTCAGCATGCTCTCGAATCCATTACAATTACATCTGTGCCATTTGTCCTCCAGCCAGTGGAACACCGCATGTTTCAATAACATGTATCAATTGTTGCACGTCCCATTCATCGCTGCCTGCGGGTTCCAAATGTTGCTGTATGTAGCCGAGGCGCGGTGTTGGGGTGAGCGCCCAACATTGCTCAAATACCTCAATGGCTCGTGAATACATAACCTATGCAGCAAAAGTCCAACTCCTGGCCTTCACGTGGCGGGCCTGTTTAAACTAACAGGAGAAGGGGCGACGGCGAGTCTCTGGCGCCGGAAAATAACCAGTATGCTCTAGATGTGTATGCACGTACATGCATGCGCAGACAGGCGTGTGCGCGCGTACACATCTACACTCGAGTGAGACCACAGTCTGCTCTAGCAAAGAAAGGTGCTGAAGACGGAGGCAACCAGCCAAGAGGCGCACCACAGAAATCAGGATGCCACGCAATCACGCAAAATGGAATATGTCGACTACTGCTAATCGTTATGGTGCTCGCCCTGCTTTGGACCCCCAGGCAGATGCAGTGCCGGGCCCTATGTCTCGAAAGGGTCCAACCCCAACTACTGGAGGTCCTTCTCAGATGTCCTGTGGAGCCAGGGGACATGAAAATAGGACGACTGGCCATACTAAACTAAGACTTAAAATAATGCACTGGAATGCGGAGGGAGTCAGCAACAAAAAAGTAGAATTAGAAAACATCCTGGACAAAGAGAAAGTAAGCATATGTTGCTTGCAAGAAACTCACCTCAATGAAAATATAGCCTTCAAAATCAGAGGCTACCAGTGTTACCGATCTGACCGAAAGAACAGGCGAAAAGGTGGGATACTGACCCTTGTAAGAAATAACATCATGGCTTCCCAAATCAAAGTCTACATGGAAGGGGCTGAGTATCAGACACTTAAACTTAAGACAGGTAATACAGATCTACATCTGATCAATTACTACTGTCCAAGTGACTGCCCACAGGCACTGGACACTCTACCACTAAAAGAAAAAATGATTGTGTGTGGCGATTTCAACAGCCACTCGCAGAGCTGGGGCTATGATCACATGGACCAGAGAGGAGAGAGACTGGAAGACTGGCAAGATGAGAATAGATTCATGTTGATTAACAAGCCGTCCGACCCA
Organism: Cepaea nemoralis; assembly: GCA_014155875.1. Taxonomy (NCBI): domain Eukaryota; kingdom Metazoa; phylum Mollusca; class Gastropoda; order Stylommatophora; family Helicidae; genus Cepaea; species Cepaea nemoralis. The sequence goes on from JACEFZ010028496.1 coordinate 250,809, forward strand.
CATACTTTCTACTCGAGATCATGGCACTCTACAACTACACCTGACCTGGCTTTTCATTCACCAGACCTGGAGTGGAACATTACACGAACTGTTGGGAAACAACTTGGTGGCAGTGACCATCGGCCAGTCTTTCTAACCGTAGAAAATGAGCTTGTAAGTGAAAGCAGCACCCTCTCGAGGTGGAACTACAAGAAAGCAGACTGGGCAATGTACAAGCATCGCACCAGCATACTGGTTAGAAACCTGAACACTGAGAAAGACATAAATAAAGCAGTTGAAGAGTTTGGGAAATGCATACTACAGGCAGCGCGAGAAACAGTACCAAGAGGAGCCCGTAAACAATATAAACCCTACTGGAGTAGTGAACTGGAACAGTTGCATAATGATGTTGAAGTGTGTAGAAAGCAAGCAGAGGCCACACCCAGCCAAGAGCACCACAATAAATTCCAGCATGCAAAAGCCAAATTTCAAAGGGCCAAGCTGCAGGCTAGACGGAAAAGCTGGCAGGAGAAAACAGAGTCTCTGAACTTTGAAAGAGACACAAGGAAATTGTGGAAGCTAATAAAACAGCTTAATGACGAGGGCACAGGGAGAAACTCAAAAATTGCACTACATAAAGATGGAAAAATCTTAACAAGAAAGCAAGCAGCTGACCATTTTGCGGACTCGTTCGCACAAGATAGCAATATCAAAATTAGTCCAGAGAAACAACAAGAGATTCGAGAGAAACGACAACATACAGGACAGAAGGAAATAGTACATGAGGTTCTGGAGGCACCCATCACAATCAGCGAACTGGAGCTAGCCATATCAAAACTGAAAATGAGAAAGTCACCAGGAACTGATGGTATCTCCAATGAAATGATCAGGAACCTAGGAACAGAGGCCAAAACAAAGCTGTTGCAGATCTTCAATAACAGCTGGACCTTAGGCAGTGTTCCACAAGCCTGGAGAGAAGCAATCATGATACCCCTCCTAAAATCAGGGAAAGATGGTTCCATTGCCTCTAGCTACAGACCAATTAGCCTCACCAGCTGTCTCTGCAAAACACTGGAGCGCATCATCAATCACAGACTGCAGTGGTACATTGAAAGTAAAAACATCCTTGTGCCACAGCAGGCTGGCTTTAGGCAGTGCTACTCTACGGAAGATCAGACAACCTACCTCTCTCAAGAAATTGAGGATGCATTCCAAGAGAAGAAGCTGGTGCTTGCGGCAATGGATAGATCTGAAGAAAGCCTTTGACAAAGTCTGGAAAGAAGGTCTGATGAAGAAACTGAGAAACTGCAAAGTCAATGGAAGAATGTACAAATGGGTGAAAGCATACTTGCACAACAGAAGAGCCCGAGTACAGATAGACGGACTCAAGAGCAAGAAAGTACTACTGCGTCACGGTGTCCCCCAGGGCGGAGTCTTGTCCCCCACACTTTTTCTAATCTTCATCAATGATCTTGTTGCTCACCTACCGCATGGAATTAAAGCGGCAATGTACGCCGATGACCTGGTTCTATGGAGCACAAATGAATATGCATCAGTGGCCACCAGATTGCTACAAAGAGCTGTAGATACATTTGCTGTATGGGCAAATAGATGGTGTGTCAGCATAAACACTGACAAGTGCAGCACAACCCTATTTACCCTCTCTCCAAAACAAAAGGCAGGGATCATCCAGATAAATGGAACACCCCTAAGAGAAGATAAAGAACCAACATACCTTGGAGTAACATTTGATGGCAAGCTGACATGGAGAAAGCACATCAACAAAGCAGTAGCAAAAGCCAGAAGGAAATAGCCATCCTGAGAAAGCTAAGTGGAACCACATGGGGAGCCAGTACGAAAATACTTAGCAAAGTTTACCAACAGAGCATACGACCACACCTGGAATATGGGTCAACTGCGTGGTGTTCAGCATCAAATACCACACTACAAGAGCTGGACAAGGTGCAAAATCAAGCACTTAGAGTCACCACAGGAGGGATGAGATCAACCCCTATAGTGGAAATGGAGAAGATGGGGAGGACACAGGCACTGAGTGAGCGCAGAGATACGAAAACGCTAATACAAGCAGAAAAGTTCCTCAGCTTGCCAGGCCATCCTATGAAGAACAGATTTGAAAACCTAGCTATGGGGCGGTTGAAAGAAGTAGTTTTATCCACCAGGCCAAACGACTCTGCAGAGAAACCACTGATCTGCCCACAGTTGGTATCCCACTAACAACTATTCCAGAGCGAACTCCATGGAAAGATGAGCATAGACTATCGTTACAAATCCAGACTAAAGTGAGAGGAATATTTGACAAGGAAGAACAGAACAGTGTGCAGCGCAGAACAGCCACTCTCAGCTTCCTTGATGAAGAATACCCACAGGACCTCTGGATCCGAGTCTACACAGATGGGTCAGCACAAAATGCTGTTCGAAATGGAGGAGCGGGAGTGTACATAGAATACCCAAATAATACTAGGGACACAGCCAGAGTACCCACAGGAAAGTACTGCCATAACTATGATGCCGAAATTGAGGCAATCAAGATAGCAACAGAGAAATTACTAAATAACAGCAATGGTACTCAACCTGTGGTGCTACTAACAGATGCAAAATCAGTACTCGAGGCGCTCCTCTCTGGGAAATTGCCAGTACTAAGGACACTACTTTCTGAACTTAGCAGTCAGCATAAAGTCACCATACAGTGGATACCATCCCACTGTGGAGTACCCGGAAACGACAGAGCTGATCAATTGGCTAAGGAAGGAGCCAAAGAAGAACAGCTTGATGTGCCCGTTACATACCACCAAAAGAAAAGAATGATCAAATCAGTCAGAAAGCCACCAAAACCTGCTCAAGATGACTACCACGTTATGGACAGACCAGAACAAGTCATTATTCTGCGCCTCAGAACAGGACACAATAGATTACGCAACCACATGTATACAAAATTCAAGATTGGTGAAACAACCATGTGCACATGTGGATTGGCGTCGCAGACAGCAGAGCACATACTCCAAGACTGCCCAAAATATAACATATCTAGGCAAACCTTCTGGCCTAGAGAGACGACAGTGGAAGATAAACTCTATGGACCACTGTGTGAACTGAAAAAAACAGTTCAATTCATGCAAGAGACGACATTGCAGATATAGACATATTTCAAGCGAACGAAAGAAGAAGAAGAAATCGCTGCCTGCTGGCAAATCCCTACACTCCCGATCCAATGTGATGGAGACGCTGCACAAGTGTGACATTTTCTCAAGCTGTCTAACATGACAAGATTTAACAAGGTATCCAACATATCTAAATATTTTACAATTAGACATGGGCTTATACTACATAATATAACTTTAGTCACGTGTGAATTGCTTGCTTGCCAAGACAGTGGTCCAGGTTCAATTACCAGCAGAGGCAGGATAATTTTTCCTACTAGTCCGACTTTGGGGTTGAACTTTAATGTGCGAATGCAAAGTACATTAATATACAGAAGTTCATAATGTTTCGGCAGATAGAAGTGAGGAGCTGCTGTAGCGCTGTGGCTAGCAATCTTGTCATACTGGCCTGGTGGTCATGTGTTTGTGCATTTTTTATTCATTGACCTGGGCTTCCAAGTTGCCTCAACCTAAATATGGGTATCAGAAAATAACTTGGGAAGTAAAGACAGCTGGCTTGTTATTGACCTCATCACCCATCAAGTGCTGTTTAGTCTAAATATATGAGGCTAGCACCATATACTAAAAATGCTTCATGGGTAACAAGGTATCCCTTAACTTAATTTTTACTTACATTTAGATGTACAGCTTACACTGCCAGAGTGATGTTCTGATTATACGTTACTAGCTGACCCGGCCTGGCTTCGCCCAGTCCCTGGAGGGGATCTATCTATCTATCAGTCTGTCGGTCTGGCTGACCCGGCCCGGCTTCACCCAGTCCCTGGTGGGGAGCATCTCATTTAATTCATATAAGTAGTCATATAAGCTCCCGTTCCCGACTATCTGTCTCTCTGTCTGTCTGACCCGGCCCGGCTTCACCCAGTCCCTGGTGGGGAGCATCTCATTTAATTCATATACGTAGTCATATAAGCTCCCGTTCCCGACTATCTGTCTGTCTGTCTGTCTATCTGTCTGACCCGGCCCGGCTTCACCCAGTCCCTGGTGGGGAGCATCTCATTTAATTCTTATATGTAGTCATATAAGCTCCCGTTCCCGACTATCTGTCTGTCTGTCTGTCTATCTGTCTGAGCCGGCCCGGCTTCACCCAGTTCCTGGTGGGGAGCATCTCATTTAATTCATATAAGTAGTCATATAAGCTCCCGTTCCCGACTATCTGTCTGTCTGTCTGTCTATCTATCTGACCCGGCGTGGCTTCGCCCAGCTCCGACGGGGAGCATCTCATTAAATTCACACAGTAACTTAAAAGAATGTCCTTCCATACACCATCCATTATTTTTAATGAAAACTGTTTTTAATCACCTACATGACTGTAGATAACTTCTTTAAGCATAAAAAGATGAGTTACAATGTTATGCATTATTTTTATGAAAACTTTGAAAATGCCTTAAAGATTATATCATTATTTATTATAACTCATATGCCTGTAAATAACTATAGACAAAGAGTTTATAAATCTTTGAAAACGATGCAACAATATGACTATAAAGTATATAGAAATGTTATTAAAAGTTATGCCCCTTGAAATAACTTTTCTAGAGTTAAGTCCCCTTGCTATATAGAAATTATAATGAAAAATGAAATATTAAATTTTAGTAAGTAAGTAGCCGAAAAAAACCTAAAAAACTATGACAGAAAGTTGCACAGGAATGAAAAGAAAACGTGTAGAAAATTTCATCTCAATCGGATGGACCGTTCGCGAACGTATAAAGAACGGACATACATACAGTCTCTTTTATATATATAGATATTCTTCTAAACATTTGTTAATTGTAATCTTAAGTCCCCTGTATATAGTTTATCAGGATCAAGTGCCATTGACAATCAGCTGTATAAAGTGTAAATATCCCTGTGTTCTGCATCTTCATGATGTACTTATACAGGTTCTCCTGGCCATCTCTTGATATTTTCCACCCACATATCTTCATTCTGCACTCTTCCCCTCCATTTTCCCTCCAGAATATCCTTTGACAAGAAGTTTTATATCTTTATATGTTCATCATGCGCCATGCTGATAAGCGTCTGCGGTTATGTTTCACCATCTCACGCAATCACCAGAGTTATGGATCAGCTCAGTGTTCTTGTCTCGACTATACTACATGGCCAAGCCATTTAGTTATTTACTTCTCTGCCTTCCCTTTGTTCTCTTCCCCTCAATACTGCCAGTTGTCACTAAGTTCCCAATTTATTTTGTCTCATAACTGTCCAAAAAATATTGACTGTCTACATCTAATTTTGCTAATCAGTTTACAGTTTTCACTTGTTTCTTGTAGGACTTGGTCATTGGTTTTTCTGTCTGTCCATGGTATTCTTTGTATTTTTCTCGGAAGCCACATTTCCAAAGCCATCAGATGTTTTTCAGCTTGTATGCTCATTGTCCACACTTCACATCCATACAGGTTCTATGTAGCACCTCAACACTTTTTTTCTTGCTGCAAATAACATCTTTTTACTGGTCAGAATGTTTTCATCTTGCAAAAGGCTACTTTTGCCATGGCAATTCTTGTTCTAATCTCTACAAGGCATCTCCCATCAGATTCCATGACTGTTCCGAGATAATTGAACTGATTCACTTGTTTAAGAATATTCCCATTTACTTGTAATCTTTTTTTTTTTTAAGTCGCATATCCCTTACAGGATGTTGCAGTCAACACCAGCATTTTTCAGTTGCTGTTGATGTTCTTGGCAAGATTACGCTCAGTTGTTTGCCAATGCTTTCTGAGCGACCGGATCATATACCCACATAAGTAACCAACATGATACGATCCGCTACCGAATCTCATGCATCTGTGTTCCCCACATGGATATACGGGATTGCGGAGAAAGTCGTTAACTCTCTAGCCAGGGAGACCGGCACTTGTATACTACATTGTTGTATTTCCTTTTCCCTAGTGACGACCATAATCTGCGTCAATTTAATTCTAACCCTAGTTGTGTGCAACAACCACACCTACTAAATGTTGCAGATCCTGCACATTGTCTGCAATCAATAATGTCTTATCTGCATATCTAATGTTATTGATGTTACATTCCCCCAATGATGATTCCTTTCATATCTTCTACGTCTCTGATAATATTTTCACTGTACAGGGAATAGATAGATCTGGAAACATTACACATCCCTGTCTCACACCTCTCTCAATAGGCTGATATTGACCTACTTCATTATCAATTCTTATGGCAGCTTGTTGTTTCCAATATATGTTTCTTACAAGTCTAAGGTCTTTTTCATCAACTTGTAGATCTGCAAGCATCTTCGTCATGTTGACATGTCTTACTTTTTCTAAAGCCTTTGTGTAGTAATAAAGTAAAGGTGTAGGTCTTCGTTTACTTCTATAGAATGTTCAAGTAATGTTTTCAGCATATACACAGCATTTACTGTACCCTTGCCTCCTACAAACCCACATTGTTCTTCTATTTCAGGTTGTATTTTCTTCCTAACTCTTTGCATGATAAATCTTAGCAAAATCTTTGTGATGTGGCTCATTATACTAATTGATCGATGTTGATCACATACCAAGGCTCCGGATTTCTTTGGTATTGCAATAAATATAGAATTACATAATTCAGGTATATCTCAAGTATCATATATTGTGTTCAGCAGTCTGGTGACTTGGTCTATTCCATATTCTTCTAAGGCATTGATAATTTCTGTTGTGATGTTTTCTGGGCCCAGGGTCTTGCCAGTTTTCATATGGTTAAGAGCAGTTTCCATCTTCAAAATTGATGGTCCTTCATTATTATTCAGAATATCATACTGTTTATCTCTTGTATCATCATAAAGATTTTTATAATCTGACCATGCATGTAAAATCTGATCTTTTTTGTTATGATTTTCCCATCTTTTGTTTTCAGGCAGCCTGTTGATGTGTTTGTTCTTCATTAGTAAGCTCCTGCATTCTTTTGTGCACTATTTGGCATGTTTACTGTTTTCAATTTGTATGCAATTTTTCTAAAGTCTGCTTCTTTTGCCTCTTTATATAATGTTATAAATTTTCTGTGAATTGCTTTATATTTGTTAGGATTATTTTTGTTGCATCTTCTTGCAACTTCTTAGTCACTGGGATATTTGTTTCTGCAGCCAAACTGATTGAATACTTCAACATTTCTCAATGATCATCCACATCTTAAAATAATATCTCTAGATGAGACAATATGTCAAATCTTTACATGACCAAGTACTTTAAATGTGGGAGTCTCCATGGTGAAGTGATCGTGCCATCTGTCTCACACGCCGAAGGCTGTGGGTTCAATTTTGGGCTATGTCTTTTGGATCATGAGTGCAATTTTCTCGGAGACTCCTGGGGGTCATAGCTGAAGCTACAGAGTTCGCGCTTCGTCCGATGCTTTCGGCAGGCCACCCTGCGAAGAGAGACCGAGCCATATGGGATACAACCCAGTGCAATGAAGACGATCCTCTAGACTTTTAAGACTTTTTAAAAGACTTTAAATGTGTGACCTTAATCTCAAGAAGTTATATATCTTTACATGACCAAGTACATTAAATGTTTCACCTTATTCTGATTCAGTAATGTCATTTCAATCCCAGTTTTTGTATTACCTTTTTTCCCTCCTGCCACATTCCTACATGTGAATATATAACTACATTTCAAAAGCTTCCATTTTACTCTCAAATAGTTTTTTTCATTGTGTATGTTTCTGCACTGTTCAATAATAAAGAGTAAATATAGCACATGCAATAAATGAAAATAAAGCACAAAATGTTATAGAACTGGATTTAGAAGCTTGTGGAATAAGAAATTTGCAAAATGAAGGCATTACTTTTGCACAGTCTCCCTTGCCATAAACATAAGGAATGGTCCCATAAAGAGCCTGTAAGTCATCAAGGACTGAGCAACGAAGAACAAAGATGTGAAATCATTGTCCAAATAACATTCCTGAAAGAGAAGAATTCAGTTTGGTTATTGAAAAAAAAAAAACTGAATCAGGTGTGGTGTGGTGTTCTGCAGATAAGGGAAAAAAAAACAATTAAAAGTTAGTTCTCATGTCAATATTTATAACACTTAAGAGATTCAACATATTGGCTCCAGGGTGAAATGTCCTCTATGCAGGCCAGATTAGAATAGGCTACTGTATGCCTGAGACACAGAATTGAGTTGAGTTGAGCTAAGAACCAACATCACTGCACTCAGGACATTCCCATTGACGCTCAGTCCCCTCGTTCAACAGCCAGCAATGAGTCACACTACTAAAAGTTTCTCCTGGTCTCCCCGCTCAGTTTTAAGGTTCTACCAGAACCCCTGCCAATTCCCCGCAATCTCATCCTTTCCACATACAGGTTCTTAATCTGTTCCCCCACCTTCTTCTCCTGGTCTAACAGGCGCAGACCATCTCTCCCTTGTCCATAGAACATCTACCACTGAGAGGTGCATTCTCTGCCAGCCTATCAGTTTCTTTATTCCCCCACACTCCCACATGGCCGGGGCAAAAAATCCATACAATTCTCACAATCTGTGACCTCTGAAGTGAGGTGAGCCATTCCACGCGAAACATTCCTTTCTCCACCTTGCTAAGCATACTCGTTGAGTCTTTAATGAATACAATGTGTGTTGTAGTGGTCTCCTCTAACCAACGCTGTTACTGCTTCCACCTCCATTCTCATGCTGGAGGTTGTAGTCTCATATGCCAGACTTTCCCTTTTCAAGACACAGAATGAGTGAAATCTGTGTTAAAACCTAGGGATAAGGAAACTTACAGATTCTGCTATGAACACAAGATTAACAACACAGAAAGAGATTTTAACTGATTCGCAGCCAAACAAAAAGTGGTTTTGAACCAAACAGAAATTGACGGCAAAAAATGAGAATTAGTAATGATCTAAAAATTGTTAACTAAGTAATTGTTGGTAGCAACTATATTGTAATACATTTCAAATTAAATGGGTTTGCACAATAAACACGTCAGTATTGCTGGTGGTTAGAAATATCATAATAATAATGTTAGATTTCATTTATTTTTATGTTGAAGACTGGGGTGACAATTATTAAATATTTCCACTTACCAAGGCATTAATTTTCAATCTTTGATGATAATGCAATTAAACTTACTGAATAATGATAAATACACAACTCTTCTTCACCAAAATCACAAGAGTTGTTCCTTAACGCCATCAAAACACAATTATAACATCATATTTTGAAGCACATCATTTTCACACAAAATGGAAAAAGTCAGGAAAACACAAGGCAGATTTGTACTCATTAAAATGAGAACCATTATGTACACTATTTTCTATTTAGTTATAATTATTATTCTTTTAAATTTAATAATATAAATACTCCTCAGACTATTTGTGATATGCAAAGCAAACTTAGGGCACAAGTGTGACCCATTAGAGCAAGCATAATTCGATATGTGCCATCATATGATGATGAACTTTGACTGTTAGGTTTGTTTTCCATAATGTCCACCTGCTAAATAATTTAACTGAATTACCACATTACTGCACATGCTATCAGTTTTAGAATACCTCACTAAGTCCTTTAAATCAGAATAACTACAATCTAAAATTGCTTAAAACGATAATCTGGTGTAAATCGGCGAGGTTGAGAATCGGAGGGTGTTGCCACTTCTAAAGTAATAATTACCAGGCACTAAAATTGCGGAAGATATGGGAAATTAAATAAATAATGCACTGACAACATTCAGCCGATCAATTGGCTCTTGACAGTTTAGGGTAGTTCAAATGAGCCGAGTAATCGGCTCTAAACAGTGAATCAGCTAAGTTGTGAGGTCTTCTGGTTGCAGTGTAAGCGTAAATTTACCTTTACTTCTCAGTCAATTACACCAATAAACTTCAGGCAGTGGATGTCACAAAAATAACCAACGAATTGTACTCTAGCTGACCCGGCCCGGCTTCGCCCAGTCCCTGGAGGGGATCTATCTATCTATCAGTCTGTCTGTCTGTCTGCTTGTTTGTCTGTCTGTCTGGCTGACCCGCCCCGGCTTCACCCAGTCCCTGGTGGGGAGCATCTCATTTAATTCATATAAGTAGTCATATAAGCTCCCGTTCCCGACTATCTGTCTGTCTGTCTGTCTGTCTGACCCGGCCCGGCTTCACCCAGTCCCTGGTGGGGAGCATCTCATTTAATTCATATACGTAGTCATATAAGCTCCCGTTCCCGACTATCTGTCTGTCTGTCTGTCTGTCTGTCTGTCTGTCTGAGCCGGCCCCGGCTTCACCCAGTCCCTGGTGGGGAGCATCTCATTTAATTCATATAAGTAGTCATATAAGCTCCCGTTCCCGACTATCTGTCTGTCTGTCTGTCTATCTATCTGACCCGGCGTGGCTTCGCCCAGCTCCTGGCGGGGAGCGTCTCATTAAATTCACACAATAACTTAAAAGAATGTCCTTCCACACACCATCCATTATTTTTAATGAAAACTGTTTCTAATCACCTACATGACTGTAGATAACTTCTTTAAGCATAAAAAGATGAGTTACAATGTTATGCATAATGCATTATTTTTATGAAAACTTTGAAAATGCCTTAAAGATTATATCATTATTTATTATAACTCATATGCCTGAAAATAACTATAGACAAAGAGTTTATAAATCTTTGAAAGCGATGCAACAATATGACTATAAAGTATATATAAAAGTTATTAACAGTTATGCCCCTTGAAACAACTTTTCTAGAGTTAAGTCCCCTTGCTATATAGAAATATATAATGAAAAATGAAATATTAAATTTTAGTAAGTAAGTAGCCGAAAAAAAACTAAAAAACTATGACAGTAAGTTACACAGGAATGAAAGGAAAACGTGTAGAAACTTTCATCTCAATCGGATGGACCGTTCGCGAACGCATAAAGGACGGACGGAAATACATACATTGTGTTTTATATATATAGATGTAAGAAATGTTAAAATATGACAACAATGCGCACAGTAAAATAAATATAACAAACCAAGCAGTCTCATCAATCATCCAATTGCACAAGATAATCTTGTCTTAACAGGTCATTACAATAGCAAATTCAAAATATGTGACACATGTTCCATGGTTACATGTGGTTGAGGTACAATCCACTTCAATGGCTATTACTCTACTAAATGGTACCAGAGTTCTATCAACACCGACTAGGTTCAATTGCCCAGTGTATTAAACAACACGGACAACACAAGCAATCAGACACTATACTGGATAGGACTAGATTGTATCATTAAGGGGAATGAGTCGAGGTACGGTGTCCGTCTCTTGTGCTGGAGGTCCCGGGTTCAAGCACCGGTGAGGGCCGGGATTTTTTCATGTGGACTTCTATTAACAAACTTTCCCCTGGTCTCTGGGTAGTGAGATCGGACGCCCATGTGTATTGTTGTGCAGGTAAAATAATTTCTTGGCAGTTGGAAATCGAAATAGAGTAGCATAACAGCACTGCCCGGGCAACATTTTGAGTTAAAAATCTACCCAAAGTATTTCAGGATCCTCGCCGGTGCTAATTTTCTATTTAAAATATAGTGATCTACCATATCAAAATCTTTGTTAAAGTCTACAAACACCGCTCCACAAATTTTGCCGTTGTTGATGTTAAAGTGCCAGTTATCGATCATTTTTGTTAGAGCACTATGGCAAGAATATTTAGGTCAAAACCCAGATTGACTGGCAATTATTAGATCGTTGTTAATTAAATGGTGTAACGTTATTTTATGTATGTGTTTTTCTAGTGGCTTTGATAGCGACAATAGTAAGGAGATAAGATAAGAGATAAGGAGATAAGAGAATGAGATAAGATAGTAAGGTCTATAATTATTATCAATTGAGCCATTTTTAAGTAGAGGATACACTTTAGCAATTTTAAATGTAGATGGAAAATGGTTTTGGCCAGGCACTGGTTATATATGAACGTTAAGGACTCACTCATGACTAGTACAGCACAGCAAAGAATTCTATTATTGACATCATCTGGGCCATTTGAATTTGTTGCTTTGAGGTTTGAGAGACATTTGTGTGGAATGGAGAGCACATAGATATATTCTTGAATGTTGCAGAGGTTCTGTTATAGGCTTCATGCTGAACCTACTTAAATTGGGGATCTCTGTGACAAAATGCCTCGGCAGCAGCAGAATGTTTCTATCATTCCACAAGAAAATAAGGACAAACCAAAAAGGAATGAAAAGAAGAGAAAATACAACATCACCATGCTGCTCCAGGTTGCCAACCCTATGACGCAATTTTGCATCATAACTGTAACATCTATGTAAACGCACAAAGCCAGTCGGCTTTTCTACCAAATGTTGGAAAATTGCATGTTACCATAGAGATAATGGAATGTAGAGAATGTCAATTTTGCTTTGTTTTATGCCAAACACCACTGGCTAACACCTAACATCCAAACTGAGCAGTGCCCGTCAGCGGGGAAAAACGTGTGAACGAAGCAATGGCGGTCAGAATAGGAACACATGCCTGATACTTCATCATGACTTTCAGCTGGACAGACATGTGATATTAAGATGGTGGGGGAGCCCTGACACATTTTTGTCAAATGGAGATAAAGAATATTCAAATGCCAGCAACCAGGGAAGGCTTGTGTTAACAGCAGAGTAGAATGTATGAATCTCTGAGCAAGTGGGTGTGCGCGTTTCAAGATGCATAGCGTAGAGTCATTCAAAAATGATTGACAGATGATAATTAAGACCCTAAGAAAAGCAGGGGAGGGGTTTAAAATATACAGAATACTAGCTGACCCGGCCTGGCTTCGCCCAGCCCCTGGTGGGGATCTATCTATCTGTTTGCCTGCCTGCCTGCCTGCCTACCTACCTACCCCTCTCTCTCTATCTATCTATCTGTCTGTCTGATGACCCGGCCCGGCTGTCTATCTATCTATCCATCCATAGGACCCGGCCCGGCTTCGCCCAGTCCCTGATGGGAATCTATCTATCTATCTGTCTGCTCGCGTGCCTACCTATCCCTCTCTATCTATCTATCTATCTATCTCTATCTGTCTGTCTGTCTGACGACCCGGCCCAGCTGTCTATCTATCTATCCATCCATAGGACCCGGCCCGATCTATCTATCTATCTATCTATCTAACTGCCTGCCTATCTATCTATCTATCTATCTATCTATCTATCTATCTATCTATCTATCTATCTATCTATCTATCTATCTATCTATCTGCCTGCCTGCCTGTCCCTCTATCTACCTACCCCTCTATCTATCTATCTATCTATCTTATCCATCCATCCATCCATCTATCTTCAGCGTACATATATCAAGGGGACTTAAGATATAGCAATGCTACTAAAAGTTATTTCCCTTGATATAACATTTTCTTAAGTTAAGTCCCCTTGCTATATATTAATTATAATGTAATTACAAAATTAAATTTTATTAGGTAAATAACTGTTTGTAAACTAACATACTATGCCAGTTGGCAGCACTGGAATGAGAAGAACACGTGTAGAAAATTTCATCTCAATCGGATGGACCGTTCGCGAACGCATAAATAACATACATAAAGACAGACATACAGACATACATTGCATTTTAAATATATAGATAAGGCCTCCAGGGAATAATCCAAAAGTGAAAAGGGGGAGGAGAGAAAACGAAAATAGCGTTTTGGACGAAAGCCGTATTTAAACTACTGACATTGCCAACAAAGACGGACATGTGTGACTTAAGTGACACCAATGAGCATGCTCAAGAGGATAGAGATAGGGTGGATCCAAAGAGAGTGGTTGCTGTCTCTGGAGCGGTCTCAGCTGGCAAAGATTAGTTTCATCTTCGTGACAGGGCATGCGGGAGTTCAAGGAAATGAGCGGGCTGACAAGCTTGCAGGCAAGGCTACTGTGGAGGGCGGAAGTACCATGTATCAGGCTGACATTCTGTATGCTCTACGAGAAGTAAGACTTTTGCGAGAACCAAGTGATGACTGTGAATTTACAACCAAGGTCAGACTGCAAGAACAGGAAATTAAAAGAGGTGTGGTCAAACAAGAACACTACACAGGAAGCCAAAGACGATTGATAAAACCAACACAGAACTGGTGTTGTTAGCCGCTACACGCTGCGTGATTTGCTGCGGAGGGGATCCGAGCACTTATGGACTGAATGGTTCGATGTGCAATGAGGATATCTATCGACCAACTAACTAACTTACTAAGAAGAAGAAGAAGAAGACGAGGAGGAGGAGGAGGAGGCGGAGGAGGAGGCGGAGGAGGAGGCGGAGGAGGAGGAGGACGATGATGACGACTATGTTGATGATGATAACGAAGAAGAGGAGGAGGAGGAAGAAAAGGAAGAGGAAGAGAAAGAGGAAGAGGAGGAAGAGGAAAAAAGAAGGGAACGATGACGAGGACGACGACGACGGACATGCAAACCCACGTATAGCATACCAAGGATTCCTATCTGGAAAGATATTATCATTTGTTCAGTCCGGCTTAAAGACTTAAGTCCAATAAGCAGAATTTCCTTAGCTATAAACTCAACTATTATTTTGATCCATTTGTCTGCTCTTTTGAGGGCTTGCATTAGTTTTCTGATTCTCATTTTACTCTTCCAGACTTCAAGCTTGTGGATTTTCTGTGTTACTACTGTTTCAGCTAGCCTTAACTATTTCACTATGCAACATGTGTTCTCGTTGTCACATGTAAATATTTGGAAAAATCAAACATTATCCAAGCCATGTGAGTGCTTGGTATATTCATGTACAGGAGATACATTTAGATTCATCCTGTATGAGGTTGATGCACACTGGAGACTGACAACTCAGGAGAAATTTCTGAGGGTGAGCAGTCTACTAATACTAATACTAATTTAATGTTGATTATCTGGACCACACTCTGAATGCCTACCAACATTGGTGTGAAACCACATGGAGGGAGACATGTCACCAGTTCACCTTGTATGCATGAGGATGTCTGCATGAGGATAGACAGAGGACTTAAGTAGACAGGAAAGTGAAGGCCTTTGATGCTTGACAGGGATGTGTGACTAGTGAAATAGAGAGAGAAAGAGAGGGAGAGTAAATGAGGTGAACTTATATGACAAACACTCCATTATATAGGTGGAGGTGAATATGCTTTGAACTGCAGATGTTCTAAATTAGATATGTTGTTTTATATATATATATATATATATATATATATATATATATATATATATATATATATATATATATATATATATATATATATATATATGCATTGAAATTATACACGTTTATGTAACATATGACTATTCTGAGATGTGTAGACATAGATACTACCCATCTCGATTTGTTTCAGTAGTCTGCTTGCAAAGAACATTAAATACCCAGAAAGGGCACAAAACCTGACCAACACACACATGCGAAAAACACTGATTTCTGAAGAACCAAGGCCAACCGAAGCTCCCCCATTTCACCAGGTAAACATCTGCTGACATCTGACCCCCGACCTCCTGCCACTCAATAATAACACAAGCTACCAAGAATAAACCAACCCATCCTTCCTACCCCCATCTTAGCATGGGAAGGAGATAACTACCATAATAGTTTTCCTGCCCTCCCCTGCAAGGAACCTGCGTTGCAAACATCGGCACATACACACGGCAGTAATACCACTTTGACACAGCCCCCTCACGCCACAAATGAGCCACCTAGCAGACAGCAGGAAGTTCCGCATCATTGGAGTCCAGAACTTTACGCCAACAATGGGCCACCTAGCAGACAACAACAGGTTCCGCATCATTGGAATCCAGAACTCCTACACTTGATGCAATTTAGTCCGGCCGCACTGAATCAAGCTTTTATGATGTCTCTACAATACAGATCTGTAAGATAGGATATGTATTAAACACTGAGCCCTATATGCAAGATACCAGGAAAAGTGCTTCCTCCTTGAACTTTAATTGCTTACTGTTTAGCGTTTTATCTCCCGTGTGGGATACCCAACTTTAAACAGGAACATTGACTTGTATAGTCATTTATTCATTCTTTCGGATAGCAGCTGGTTACATAGCTTGCAAATTAGTTCGAGCTAATTAATTGTTGTATGTTCATACGCTTTAATTCTTTTTGTTCTGTATTTGCACTATACTTGTTGGTCTCATTAGTTATATCGTTATAATACTGTCTTTTACATATCAACTTATATTACTGGTATTTTGTAAGTTAATGTAATTGTGTATTTTTATTATCTTGTATTTTTACCTAATTTTGACTAATTTACACTTACTTCTTGGGTGAAATGTCTGAGAAGTGGCAACATTGGCTCAATAAGTCAGGAATATGTCTTGGACACTTAAACATATGCAACTTATTTAACAAGCTGCCAGAGTTATCTTCTATTCTTAATCAAAATTTTCATGTATTCGGCCTTAGTGAAAGTAGACTAAATGAAAACATTTCAGATGAGGACATCTCTATTAAAGGGTACAAAGTATTTAGAAGAGATCCCTGTAGGAAACAAGAGACAGGCATAGTAGCCTATGTTTCTAATCTACTAAATGTTCACCATGGGCTAGACTTTGAAACTTGTGAAATAGAGTGTATTTGGTTGGAGTTAAAACTTCGGAACCGCACACCCCTGATAATTGGCTAACTCTATCGAAATCCCAGGACTGGACACGTTTGGTACGAAAACTTTACTATCATACTTTACTATCGCTTCTGGGAAGGAAATTATACTACTCGGAGACTTTAACATTGACACCAACAAATCCCATATAATTTGGGGAAATATAATTGCATCATACAACTTCCAACAAATAGTAAAACAAGATACTAGAGTAACAAACTCATCTTCAACACTTACAGATCACATTTATGTAACTTGCTCGGACAACATCATAGAATGCACCGTGCCCAATTGTGCAGTGAGCGATCACTACCCAATATGCTGCACATGGTCTAAAAAAGGAATTAAAACTCCTAAACATAAACACATAACTGTAAAATATAGAAGCTACAAAAATTTCAACCAAAACGCATTTTTACAGGATTAGCTCTATTCACCTGTGTCAACGCC